>JANRGW010032801.1:0-41661 GCA_024733675.1 Psilopsiagon aymara | reverse complement strand
AGGCCCCTTCAGATACTGGAAGGCTGCTATGAGGTCTCCACGCAGCCTTCTCTTCTCCAGGCTGAACAGCCCCAACTACTCTTTTCAGCAGCGTCTTAAGTTATACTCTTTGGGAACAGTGTGTGCCATCAGATTTATCCTTTCATTTCTTAGGCGGTTTACTCTAAATCACAATCTGCTTGCAGCTGTCCTGAACTGTGCAGCCTAACTCTGAGGAAGCCAAGTGCCATCTGAAGGCAGCGATCCCAGGGCCACCAACTGCCTCCTGTTACCCACCTACGCTCAGTTAAAAATAATAATGGCAAAAGCCGTCTAAACATCTCTTTGTCCTCAGGCCTGAAACGGGATGCCAGCCACAAGCATCACTTTCCTCCAAGGAAAGCTGATCTTGCAGCTTGAGGCTCACTCAGATGAGAGCTATAAACAACTGCAATTTATTCTTCCCCCATAGCCCTTTGCTCCCTCCACCTCACACGGCTCCGCAGAGTTCAGCCACTCTCCTGGTCAACGGACACTAGTTTTTGTGGGGTTGTTGCAGTAAAGGAATCTCTTTGCTTGAAACTACATCTATTACTGCAGCAGTTTTATCTACGTTCAAAACACTGCGCAGAGATAGTGAGTGACATCTTCAAACCCACACTTCTTTCGCTTTATGATCTTTAAAAAAAAGAAACAAAAAATACTGTATAAGTCACCCCTCCTCAGTATCTTCCTTCTCCAAGAATTCCACTGCTACAGTTCCATATCACCTGGGAAATCCACTCATTCCCAACACCTTTTGCAGCAATTCCATAACGTGTCAAAGGAATTTCTAGCACCAAAAATGCAGTGGCTCTACTGGCTTGAGTTATTTGCCAGCCTGAATCCAAAACCACTCCAGCTCTTTCCTTCAGCATTACAGCTGGCAGCACCATGTTTCCAATGAGCCTCACACCTTCCACCCCAATCCTTACAAGACATGTTATTGCACTGCTCTGACAGCACAGATACAGCACTTTCTGGCCACCCAAAGCACTGATCACCCAACACTACACTGACTGTTCAACACCGAAAACATTAAGGTTGCAAAGAAAAATCACTTCAGACTCAGGATATTCACAGCCACTCAAGAGCGGGTTGTGCAAGCAGCAGCACGACCACAGCGGCGGCTCAGTACATCGGTGAGGTGAGGTCTCTGCAGGACTGAAGCACTCGTGCTCAAAAGCATGTCTTTTATAAGAATGTCTGCAAAAGTAATGAAAAGATATTGCCTCTCCCCTGCAAAACACGTTACTGCTTTATGATGAATGAGCCTGTACCATAAATCACACAGAGCTCACTTTATCCCAATGAGAAATTCTCCACTCAAAGAAGCCTGTGCAAGCACAGCCTTAATTAACTCCATTAAAACAATTTGCTATTTAAAAGCCCTGATCGGTGCTGTCAAGGCAGGTTGGATTCTCCATACCATGGTCTCTAACAACAGACCTACAGGGCTTTAGCCACATGGTTTCATCTGTTCTGACAGAGTCACTTTGGTGAGGGGGAGTGAGCCAGCCTCAGCGCAGAGGCTCCGCATGGATTTGGCATCTGGTGCTTTGCTCAGCAGACTTTAGGTGCCACAAACGCAGTAACTGCAGGTTGTACGGTAGTGATAGGACAAGGGGTAATGGGTCCAAACTCAACTCTGGGGAAGTTTAGATTGGATATGAGGAAGAAATTCTTTACTGTGAGTGTGGTGAGGCACTGGAATGCGTTGCCCAGGGAAGCTGTGAATGCTCCATCGCTGGCGGTGCTCAAGACCAGATTGGACAGAGCCTTCGGTGACATGGTTTGATGTGAGGTGTCCCTGCCCATGGCAGGGGGGTTGGAACTGGATGATCTTAAGGTCCTTTCCAACCCAAACTATTCTATGATTTTATGATTCTATGGATGGGGCCTTGAGCATCCTGGTGTAGTGGAAGGTGTCCCTGTCCATAGCAGGGAGCTGAAACTGGATGAGCTTTAAGGTTCCTTCTGACTCAAACCATTCCATTATTCTATGAATTAGAGGGTCTTGGTAATGACAAACACAAAATATTTAAGCTGACCAAGCTGTCCAGGAAGAGCTCTCTCAGGGACCCCTGTTGGGAACTTGAGCTCTTCTGGTCATCCACAGCAGTTTTACAGCTCTGAACCTAAGTAAAGAGATGTAAATGCGGCTCCTGAGCAAGCCGGAGCCTCTGGGACTGATGGCACCAACATCATTGCCCACATCTCTATGCAGCACTTACTACATCAAAATATTTTCAATGGCAAGCATCCAGTTAAGGGAGTAAGAAAACTTTAATGATCCTCATTACAGCACAAGTCTCCCCCCTGCAGCAATGAGCTGGACATTCACCCCCCTTTTAAGTCATGCCAAACCATAGAGTTTTAGCCTGTCATAGAAGTCTGATTCAGCCCCAACAGCCACCAGGCAGAGGAGCTGGGGCGCAATGTCATTTGTCGGCTGGTTTGGGAAGTGCTTGCAATCAAAGAAAAAACCTCAGGCTTATTTTATTATCAAGCATCAACAGCCAGTATCTATGTCAAACCATGCACCACAGTTGTGATCAACAAACTGAATGGCATGAGATTTTCTTTAATTTTCTTTCTTATAAACTAGATTGACTGAAAGCAGAAGGAAGCAATGACTAATCCCCAAAATGAAAGAAAAAGTTGGATCAAAGTGACATTGGTAGAAGAAAAGCTCTTGAGGGATACAGCAATTTCAGCTCAGCAGCACTTGTACTTACCAAGTTGCAAACCATCATTTCAGATTTGGACAAACCCACAACTGTCCAGTTGAAAATAATTTGCTTCCTTAAGCTATTGACATTGAAGTTCCTCAGCCAGAGACATTTCTTTGTGAAAGCAGAGGAGCAATGCAGGAACATCATCTGAACACATATACTTTTAAATTGCCTGTTAAACCAACAAGGCAAGAGACATGAATCCAAACAGACCTTAAGGAAGTAAACTCAATTATGTATTAATTCATGAACTAGAACACAGAAGCTGTTCTGTATTTGGTGGTTTTTCAAGTTATGAACACGATTCCTCTCTCTCTCAGTACATAAGATGAGAGCCCAGCCTCAGGTTTTTATTGCAATCCTCCACCTGCCTCAAAAGGCACCCTGGAAACACCACTGATGGTGCCAGTTTGGAGATAAAAGGTGCCAAGTTACTTGCCCAGGATCCACCTCTTCCATGTTCACTCTGAGCTCTCAATAGCCTAGTTGACTTTCACACTGCCAAAATAAAGAGTTAAAAGACTGAGAGAGCAAGCTTTGCACATGGCTCTGTCCTCATAACCTGCAACTACTTTTATTTAAGAAGAAAACTATTTTTATTTGCCTGCATGCTTATGGTCAGCTCTCACAGCCATGGATTAAAACCAAATCATTTACAGAAGTCCAATATGGGCAGCCCATTCAGCGGTGCAAGTATCTTAAATGCCATGATTTCAGAGTCACTTTGCAAGATACTTCACTATTTCTATGGGAATAGTTTAGTCATACATCTTCCTACTTTGGTTACTTGTGCCACTCCTGGTTTCAGGCTCAGAAAGCATCATGTACTCAAATAGTCAAACACACATTCTGAAGCCAGGCGTGATGGACTTGGTACTTCATCAAGCATTAGTACTTTTTCTGTGTCAACAGAAAAATATTCAATGCAACAAGTTCCTCCTTTCTGATGTCTCCATTTCCAACAGAACACAGAAATAGCAACATTTTAAAGTATATGAGTCCAAGCAATGCATGTGAATGTAATTGCTGGGGCATTTTATGTGCTGCAAGGCTATATTGCAAGATGATTGATTTCTTATGGCTGAAACTGTCATGTTTAGGCAGCATTAAGCTTTGAGTCATGGTATTTAATCTGCAGTGTGTCAAAAGATCTAGATTGAAGCAGACAACTGCATATTCTTTTCCAACCCTCCAAAAATCCAAAAAAGGTATACCAATGGCATCAAATTAGGGAACGTGTGTATTCCCTTCCCTTACTTGGCTATAAAATACAACTAAACACACAACTCATTCTGTTTCAGGAGTCAGAGGAGATTAAATGCATAAGTTCCTATGGGAATTCATTACCCAGAAGCAACAAGGGGAGGATAACATTTTCCTCTCAGACCCCTGCAGAAGTTCGGGGCTGTGAAATACGGCTTAGGCTCCATGCCCCAAACTCCCATGGAGAGCTAAATATCACAACCAAAATCAGCTGAACGGGTTCAAAATACCAAATTACCTACCTAGCCATCAAATAAGCTTCCAGTGAAAGCACTGCCCAGTACAGCACAGGAAGCCAGTTTTCATCCCATCCTAAACCAGCAATTGGAGTCACCAGAGCTATGTTTGATGGTATGGTTCCAAGACCAACTCTGGTTCACAGCACACTTGGTAATATAATACAAGGGTTTTCTTTAGGGAATATGCAGGCTTTCTTCAGGGAACAGCTACCTTCCTCAGATTTCCAGGCTGTTTATGAACCTGAAATACCAGGTCAATTCATCAATTGGCTTGTACAGGATTGAAACTGAAAACACAGAAGAATACATAGTCTAAAACCAGCAATAAGTCAGAGATGGAACACACAGCCAACACCTGCACTGATGTACAGCTGGAGAAGAGACTGGAAAATGAGAGAACTGGATAACTGGCATTACCCAACCCTGAGAAACCCTTTCCTAGAGGGTACCATCAGCTCTTGATGCCAAGCAAGATGCCTCCTGTACCTCAGTACTCCACAGAAATGCAAACCCTGAGGCCAGACAGCAGCCATGAGCTCAGCAAGGTCACAGAGATGGCTCTTGAGAGGCAGATCCACATCACTCAATGCAGCATCCATCTGCCACCACATTCTACATCTCTGTCAGAGTCCATCAGACCCCAAAATGTAGCTTAATTAAAATGCTCCTATTTCACTTAAATAAAGCATACGCCAACTTTCTCCTCAGGTTACCAATTTAAAGCATGAGAATAAAAAGACTCATAAAAAACTCTGCAATGTCTAAAGTGCCCAATGCTATATGGAGCAAGGGAAAGCAATTATCCATCAGTTTATTTAAACTTGTTCAGGGAAAATATTTAAGCAGGAATTTCACACAGAGCTAAGTCACTCCACAAGGCAAAGGGTTATAGCAAAGATACAAGCTATTGCATGTGTGCGGGCATAGGTTACAGCAGAGAGCAATAGGACTGGATGGCATTTCTGATTTAGTCCCCTTTTCCAGTTGCAAATAGCTTTATTAAACAAATTTCGCAGAGGACTAAAGCTTTTCATGTGGTATCTGAACCCAAAGGCAGTTTTCCTTGTAAAACTTGAAGCAACATGAAATCAGAGCTACGAGTGCTAGAAAACAAGGAAACGCAACCTAAGTGTTGGACAACCCATTGGTTAAAGGAAGGAAAAAAACCCAGACTGATGTGGAAAGTTATTCACAATTACTTTTACTTAAAAAGCAGGATATTTCTGAACATATGGGCATCAGCATTTCCAACTGGGAGAGGGAGACCTCTGAGCTAGATAGTCCACACATAATGAAATACAACCCTTAACTCATAGGCCTGACAATCCAAGAGTTAAGTCCAGAAATCACAATAGGAAAACCCCATATTTTGCCTTTTTCCAGCCTATATGTTGAGAGAAAATAAAACCTTAACATAACTAATGCCCACTGCACCAAGTAAGGACAAAGTTCAAAATGCTTGTTAAAAAAGAAAGGCAGTATCACAGCAGTCAATGCATTTAAGAAACCAGTATTTCAGGATAACAACCCTTAATTCCCCCCCCCCAAATTTTATCTTCCTAATTAATATTTCACAACTTCCTTCCACAACAGCAAGCAGGAACCTGCCCTTCCCCACAGCTCCCAAGCCTGTTTCAGGAGATCTGTGAGAAAAATGTGATGGGGAAAGGAAAGGCTCCTAAGGAAAGCAAAGCAATGCTTTCACATGCCTTTCTCTGCAGTTATTCCTCTTCTCCCAGCATTACAATGTAATTTCCTCTCCAAGGTATTCGTTATCGCTGGAGATTAAAGGCACATTCTGCAGCTGTTTGATTTGGCCTGTGCTCAGATAAACAAGTAAACTGCAGGAACGCAGGAGTCGACCATCAAGATCAGTTGGGTTGACGGCAACCAGATAAAAAGCAGCAGGTCAGGGTCTGGTTTACTTCAGTTTCTTACACATCCTTTTGCCCAGCTACAGACAGGGCTCTGGGAGGGACTATTGCTCCCTTACACAAAACTACCTTCTGGAATGAAGGAACAATTAATTTTTTGGGGGAAAAAGAAAAAAAATCACAGTTGAAGTAGCACTCAAAGCATGTAGCACCCTCTTTTGTAGCTGCTTTGTTGCTGAAAATAGCAAGAAAACAGGAGGCTTTTCGGCCAACAAGTTCACAAAACACAACGTGATGATTTCTCTACCACCCTCTGCCTTCCTCGCTTGCTCTAAAGAGGCACACATCAGTGTACTTGCTGCATTTCCTGCCCTGAAATGGCAGAATCAACTGGGTTGGAAAAGACCTTTAAGATCACCAATGTCCAGCAACAGAAGATACAGCGGGAAAGATCGTGGAGAGACAGCACTGGGAATAGCTGATGTGCTGTATTTCTATTGATTCATATGCCTAAATAAATACATATATGCTCAAGCACACAAATTTTGTTTTAAAGTGAAAGCCACCACTCCTGCAAGCAGAAACAAATCTGGAACAAGCCCCATCGCACTGGGCTCCACCTGGGCTCCTTATCTGAGCTCTCAGCACCCCAAACACCCATCTCTGTACGAGCTCACCGTGCACAGTGCAGATTTTAGGGGACAAAAAAGATACCCAAACACAACCACCATCTCCACCAGCACTCTAGCCCCCTGCGCAAGAGCTGACCCTGATGCAATGTACATCTATGCCCTGTGCCTGCATCTTCTCATTGCACCCACAGCCCCCAGCTTAACTTCCGCTACCTACTACGTTAAAGTAAACCAGACATCCTCACAGGTTACAATTTCAAGAAATAGGTGCCAAAACAACCCCAAACCTCAAAATAATTTTACAACACAGAGCTGGGGAGCCAAGAACAGCAGCACTTGTTCTATGTTGGGTACGTTTTCTTCCTTTTACACCTAAAACAGCCGAGGTGACACATAGGCTGTTTCAACCCAGTTGTTCAGCACAAAACCAAGCCACTAGAAGCTCAAAGCTTCACAAATTTGATCAGCTCTAGAGGATTAAACTTCCTGCATCTCCAAAGACAAGCATGGCAAGCTGCCCATGCCTAGAGAAGTTTGCCAAAAGGTATTTTAGGGCCATTCCCTAAATTAACTCCTTCGTAATTTTTTCTTTTGGGTTTATTTCAGGGGGGTTTTTGGTTGTTTTTCCCCTGGTTTTTAATTAACCATTCAAGAAAGAGCTAGCAAAAAACCTAATTTTAGGCTAGAGAAAACAGTATGTGAAGTTCCTCTAGCAAGAAGTTAAGGAGAGGCATGCATGGAGCCTTACTGATGGTTAAAGATGTTCAGCTCAGCAGAGCTGAGGAAACATACAATATTGTTCTTAAAAGAGAACAGATTCAAGCTGAGCAAATAAAGCCCATGAATTTGCACTTACCCTCATAAATAGTTTAACTGAGGTAGGAATAAGCACAGAAAGGGAAGGGAGACTTTTTAAAGGGATAAACTTCTTGATTCCTAGTGGATTTATTCAGTCTGTTGCTTACTCGGAGCATATCACAGCAGAATACAAGGGCTTTGGGAAAGCAGAAAGAAACTGAGCTCTAAGAAATAGAGATTTCAGTTTTATTACGGGGGTATTTGTGTGGAGGAGTGGGCCAAGGGTAATAGAAAAGAAGTTTAGAAGGAAGTTTTGGAGAGCAGGAGCTTATAGTTTTCCCTGCTGTATCATGAAACATTTACATAGAGCACACGGTTGAGTTCTCAGCTTGTGGCAGATCTTAACATGCTCCAAAAGGGAAGTTGCACAGTGAACTGCCCACCAGTGTTATAGAAACCCCATTGCACAGAGCAGCTCCTGTGGTCTGCAGATGTGCTGCTGGTGGATGCAGCAAATTGAGGGGATTTGGTGTGTTAGATGCACTCAAACATCAAAGCAACTCCTTCAGCCTGACCACAAGTACCAATACAGCTAGTAAATGTCACTTTAAACACACTGGTGCTATCAGTATTGGTGTGGGATGCAATAATGAACTGAAATCCCACTCATCCTACCACCACCATCTACCCACAATAGAAGGAAGCGCAAGGCTAGCAACCAGCAGTTAGCAGGCTCTCACTGTTGGCATACCATGGGCAGGGGTTTCACCGTCCTCTGTACCAATGCAATTTGGCCCTTTCTCTGCACCAAAATAAATCCTCATTACTTCTGCCACAGCAACATTTCCTCGTCTCGCTTGGGACTGTTAACAGATAAGCAATCATCCACCTTTGGCACAAATGCCTTTAAGCATGGCTTTAATGTGCTTACACGTGTCACATCAGCAGCAAGGTTGCAGGGAAGGAAGGCAAGAAGCTATCAAGTCACAAACCTATTAGAAGAAGAGCGTGAAGCTGGAAGCACAGGCTGAAGACGAAGCTTCTTGTGCAGAAGGAATAGAATCAAGCCCGAAAAAATTAAAGAGAAGAGATAATTATAGGAGCATATGGGTAGGTCTTAATTCACTGTTTAAATAGTTTCATGGATGGTACCTTGAACACAAGTCAGGGAATGATGAGTCACTGGGTTTTAATACCTCCATTAGCACATCCAAATGGTTCTACTGGAAACCCAGAGTTGCCCAATACCCAAACCTCGCCCATGTGCGTACGCGCTCCACTACATCTGAATGTGCATTATTTTGGCAAAAGAGTATATTTCATTTCACAAGTTAAGAAAAAAAAACAAACTCTTCTTTTGAAACCAGACCATAATAAAGTGAACGAGAAATACACAAGCAGCATGATGCTCATTTATTTCTTATATAGCCCAGAAGGAATGTAATTTAAAATGTGAACTTTGGCAATTCATCACACGGTCTTTCAGACTTCAAAATTTTCAAAGAAGAAACTAAAATGAGCAAGATGTTTAATGCTGAGAAATGCGTACCACAAACACCAGAGCTATCAGACATAAGGATGTTTGCCTTAAATGCACCAAGTTCAAGTGATCTCTGGTGAAGCTCTCCTGTCTTAGAGACGAGCAAGTCTGGCACGCTGTTCTAAACACATCCATGAATTACTCTTTATATCATCACATGTGATATTTCAACAATTATATGGAAGAAGCTTTTTTAATTAAAGTATTTATAGACTGCAGGTGACAGCAGTCAAGCTTGTTGGGTAGAAAATAGCTATGCAAGACTCGAGAGTTAATATGAATGCTGATGTTTGTCACTACTCCACTGGATAACACTGAAGATTTGTGCTAAATATATAAGCATATAACTTATTTCTGAGTCTGGATTTGTTAACACAGCAATTTGATGCATAAAGATTTTCATATCAGTGTCTTCACCTGGGTTCATCCTGGACAAGGTGTGCCCTGGACCACGAGGGCATCAGAAGCATCCATCCCAAGCCAGAGCTCCTCCAGCCAGGAAGAGATGCAACAAACCGCTGCAGATTAGTTTTTATGCTACCACTGATGGAGGAAGAGGGGCTTTGCCGTGGGATATGCTGAAGGAATCAACAGGCCCATTCACTGCTTATAGTTAAAATTAAGAGGCATCCTTGCCCTTCCTTATCTAGGCAGCAATTATTTTCTAATACAGGCAGCAAAGTCATGCCAATTTTGCCCTCTGGGCCTCAAAAAGCACACAGCCTAATTCACATTATCCAGGAGCAGCCAAGCCAAAAATGTTTTAGAGGCAGAGATATTCTTATATCTGCTGTCATTAAGCAATTTCCTGTGGTATTTACAGAGTGGCTACAGCCTGACAGCACAGCCATACCCCTCCCAGACCCAAAGCTTTTCAAGGTGCCATTTTTTTTCCTTCTTTAATGGGTTTTTTAGGGACTAACAGTGATGCCCAAAGAGCTGAGAAATCTGGCCAAGAAAGCACAACCCAAATCTGTCACCAAAGCTATTTGTGCTGCTGGCTCCGCAGGAGTCCAATGCCACGTTACACTTATCTGCCCCAACAGGAGAAAGAAATGAATAGGGATTTCTTACTTTACTCTTAAACATAACCTGCTTTAAAAAAGATAATTTGTGTCAGGCTTATGTCAAGCAAGCAACTGAACTCCTATTTTCCCTGTGATTTTCCCTAGCATCCCACTCCCAACTAAGCTTTCAGGGTTCCTGCAAATCCCCAGCCTGTTTTACTTCACACCTTATGCGTCACTTCTCTGCAGCTCCTTTGAATACAGCTACACCATTGTTTGGTTGCTGGGGGTGGTATTATTTGACTTCAATACCACCTTCTGGGGAAAAAAGAAAGAAGTCAGAAGTGACTTTATAACTTCATAGAACCATAGAATGGTTTGGATCGGAAGGGACCTTAAAGATCAGGTTTCACAAATCTTGTGGCACTTTGGTTTCCTATTTATACTCAAAATTAGCAATATCAGTTTTGCTATTGTAAGGACAGGCACGTATTTCTAGCAAGGACAAAACTTCTCATGCAACTAAACAAGGCAGCTGAGAGGGTTAATTAAACCTCACACCACTCGTCATAAACTCCCAAGCATGCACTGACTTATTATTTTACAAGTGAAAACAAAAGAAATATTATAAGGGAGGAAACAAACAGAAACCCCAAGCTAAGCATGAGTTGGACTGAATTAAAGTCAGCCTGAACTTAGCTGGCGACAATGTCTGCGATGGGAGCGAATTCGTAAATGCCTCATGAAAATGGTAGTGTTTGAGCCAAGCTTGCAAGAGTATTGCTCCACAATGGAGAGTTTTTGCCACTACAAACAAGCATAATTTCTCTCATTTCTCTACAAACCATCTATTTTCTTTTGCTTTAAGAGACTAACAACCGTAGCTGGCACCGCTATAGTCTCCACTTCATTTCACTGCCAGAAGTGGTGCCGAGGAAAAACTTTCAGTTAAGGGCTTATTTTTATATCTTAAAAGAAGAAAGCCAAAGCATTTTCTCCACATTAAGTGGTCTTAAAGAGGGGATTTGAACTGCTCTGGAAGCATTTACATAATTGAATTATAATTTGCTTCATTTAGGCTTGTGGTCTCTTGTGCACTGTCCAGTGCACAAATCAGGCATTTTGTACAATTCAATTATAAATATACCCAGGAACCTTTTAATCTCATATTAGGTTTCGGAATTGATTCCTGCTGTCAGCATCGAGTCTCTGTGTTTGGCAAGTTCTCTCAAATCACATGCAAAGACTAATGGTGAGTTCTTTCAGATGTTTATAGGCAAAAAAAAAAGGTGCAATTAACTAACACAGAGGTTAAACCAGATTTTAGGAACCAGATCATAATTACAACCATGGGCATAAACCCACCTGTGTGTGAAGGGTGGGAATATTCAGTCAGCAGCAATAGGTACTCATGACTCTATCCCTACCACTTTTAAGCTGTGGGTTTTTCCTTAGGAAAAGAATATATACACAGTATTGAACTGTAAGGCATAATGTAGAGTGTAAAGAGTCTGTGCCTGGAAACACATCCTCTCCTACTAGAAAATGGAGTATTTGTATTTCTAGATACTGGACAAAATCCATCGTAGTACATCTGTTAAGCAAACATCTTAAACTCTTGCCTAAAGTAATGGAAAAACGTCATGTTCTGCTGATGGAGTCGTGTAGGCAACATGCTCCTTTAAAAACTAAAACCAGGTGTTACCACTCCAGACTGCAGCGAGAGTAAACGCTGCACACATCGGTTTACAGAATCCGAGTGACTCACAGGAGTCTCTTTCCGGAGATGCGCCATTTCTCTTGTTCTTTGGTCTGCCCAGGGGAGCTCTCTTCCCACAGAAGCCCTCTCCTTCCCAAAACTATCTAAAGATCAGAGGCTGCGTTAATCAAAACGTTGGTTTTATACAATTAGAACAGCTTCAGAACCAAAAGCATTGCCAGAGGTTTGAATTTACCCACCAACTGCTCCACGGAATTTACTGATGCGTTGGGTTTCGCAGAAATCTTACCTTTTAGGGAAAAAACAGGTTTATTTTCAAGTGATAAAGTATCTTAAGTGCAAAGCAAAAACATGGAACTAGCTTGGCAGTACCAAAGCTGCTTCTGCCCTTCAGGCAGGTATTAGAACAGAGCAGATCAAAACCTGCTAACAACCATACACACAGGCATTGAAGGAGTCACATTGGTTTTACTCTCCTGTAAATCACAGCAATATTCTTCTCCGAATTCCCCCATCCCAATCTCTTGCAAAAATGCATACTTTTGGATAATACATCTCATAATATGTAGAAAGGTGGTTACAATTATACACTGCCCTACACAAGCGACACAGGCGCAACTTGCTCTGTGCGAATGGACCAGCAAACTGAGATGGATGCTATAAGGAAAACAGACAGACACAAAGAACATTCGGTTTGACAAAAGCAGAGGCTTGTATAGAGCAAATATCCACTTCAAATCCCAGATTTAGTGGAAAGATTGGTGCTCCATTTCCCTTTGGTTTTGATGGTTCATGAGTGTGCCTTCATGAAGCAGCATCCTGCTTTTCCCTGAAGGCTCTTTTAAAAACAAGCCACTGAGAAGGAAACCTCCCAACAGCTACCTAAAGTGAACTTCCAGAGTCATAACAATCATCAGACCAAGTTTTTCCTTGGGTGGGACCAAACAAGAAAAAGTTTTCCACCTTCCACACCATGTGTTGTGTGTTTAAAAAACAAGCCTTCGTCTACATCTTCAACACATGATATTCATAATCAGATTACATCAGTTATAAATGCTCCTTCAGCCTAAACACATTTAAACAATGCTTTCACAAGAGACTTCAACTGCTGCAGCTTATCACAGTACAAAACACAGTAGCTCTATGGGGGTCTACAGAGCTGTAACAGTTTGTGATGGGCAAAAGGGGGGGAAAAGAAAACCAAAGCTCCTCCAGCATGGAGGGCTGCACAGTCAGGCATGCGCAGGCACAAGTGAGAGCCTAATGGATGACCTTGTATTCTCCCACTGGCATTTGAGGATGTCCAAACACAGATGATGGATTTTACAATGCAGACTGTTAAATGTCACATCCTTCGACAGCAAGGCTTAGTCTTACAAACTAATACCATGACCCAGGGTGGTATGGGGTGGAGTGGCTGGAGGAGGACACCATATCCACTGTGGATTTATTGGTTTGCATTACTCAATAGCACAGCATGGGCAGCACTACTCCCCTCTGATGGGGCTGGCATGGCTGCAGATAGGGGCTGGACCCAGCTTTGAGCCCCCCAGATCAAGGGGGACATTGACCAAACACTTCTGCACAGGCAGCTGGATAAGAGCCCTGCAGCAAGTCCATCCCAGCAATGCTCCTGTGATTCAAGGTTCTCTTAGGAAGAAACAATAGCAGCGCCAAGAGCATAGACAAAGAGTTTTCCTGAGGTAACAAACTGTTTTGCAGCCTTTTCTTAACTGACCAGTTTAATGTGCCTCAAAGGCGCCTGTCTTTTAGCAGGCATGCAGCCTCAGTCCTTGCAAAAGGACAGGCCTGCTTAGGGATTTTACTGCCATAAAGCAACTGTTCACTTTTGAAGTGTTTTTGCCACTCTATTACCGCCACAAGAGTTTCAACCAAACCAATAAAACATTTAACAGCGCTTTTGGGATGCTCATCGCTCTGCCCAACTGAGAGAAACTGGATGGCACAGCTGTTACTATAACACATCAGTTCATACTGTTGTAACCCCGTTCAGGATTGTTTCATGTTGCTCATTTTGGAGACCTTGTTCTCTATGTTGACCTTACCAAGCCAAAATGTGATGATTTCTATGCCTGTATCTCTTGCTTAGAGCTGGACTAAAAGAGGTCTTCACATCAGCAAGGATTTAAGAGCTCCTCCATATCCCATTATTACCTATTATCATTTATTATTACTATAGTGCATGGAAATCAGCTACAAAAAAGGCTTACCTGGGGGTTCTCACTCAGTTTTGTAGAATCATGTGTTGAAAATATAGAGGACTTTTTAAAAAAAAAGCTATATATAGAATAGAATATAAAAAATTATAAACAAACATAAAAGCAAATATTTTGTGCATTTTCCATTGACTTCTAATGTTGCATCCACTACAGCACAGCTTCCTCTGTGGTTCACAATTTCTCACATGTAGGATGACAGACGGGGACCAAGACTGAAATAACACCAGAATTCACCATGCTTTTAAAACCCATTTTCCATTTAGTGCCACTTGTGGCACCATTATTTTGTCTAGATGCTGGGTTAAACCTAGCTTTTAAAAAAGGATTTGATAGTACAAACATGATGCACACAGCAAAGGATAAAGCAAAAGCAAAGAGGCAAGACAGGGCAGCTGGAGATGCCACACAGTCCATGCTGGGAAGAGGCAGCAAAGTGCTGCAGCACGCACCTTCCAAATGAGACCCAGCTGAATTTCCTCCCTGAATGAATTCATCCAGCCCAAGAGGAGCTGCCAGCTCGAAGCACAAGTACACTAAAGCACATTGCTTTTAAATATCATTACACTGAATTAAAATGTACAAACGGAACTGAGATATCCACACGTGCATCTGACAGATTTCATTATCCTTTCCTGCAGCTTATGTTGAAAACTGATTTGTCAGTAGTTTCTACATTGCTGCATCAGGCAACCAAGCGCCAAAAAAAAGGACATTCAGAAACACTTAATCAGTCGCATTTCCCCTTAAACCTGCCTCAGCAAGAGTCAGGTGAATTGTACACCCCCAGGTCACTTTATTTCCAGGGTGCAATGGTCCTTAATAGAGGATCCTGGGTGTTGCATATAAAACCCACATGTGCAAGATTGCTGCGAACAAATGAAGGAATAACAATGCATACCTTGCCTCTCCCAAAACACCCCCACACTCTGCAAACAGATTCCAGAGCCTGAAGATGATTCACTTTAATTACAGCACAGGCTTTAGTGGCAATTAAAATGGTTCTATTGTCTTTTGCCTCAGGTTCAGAAACATCCTGGTGAGCTTGGAGCTCATCTGCATTTCTATGCTCATACACAGCAGCCCAGTCCATCAAGCCACAACCAAGAAGCCACCCCGTAAGACTTGCATGGATTTTCCCTTTCCTCCTTCCCTTCACCCCAGGTGAGATTTCAGCGCCTCACATGTGATGTTGGGATATCCCTGTGCTTCCTAACTTCACAAAGATCATGGCCAGGTGCCACTGAGAGCTCCAATGTGAACGTTATCAAACAGCCACGGGGAAAAAAAAGACAGAAAACATCTGGAAAGTCTCCCACTGAAAGTGAACCCTGCACAGGCAATGGATGCTCTCCACAAATAGGATCCAAATAGTTGGTATCATACTGTAAATGCATTCAGTGCCCATAAAAGTGGGTCACTCCAGAGGAAATGGACCTGTGATTTCATCCATGTTTTACAGTTGACCTGGATTTTTTCCTAACAGGAAAAAAACCGCTTACTAGAAAACATCTCCCCTTGCTAAGGATTCTGAATGCTTTTTGTTCAACAGTGTTACAGAGATGAGAAGAAAAAAGCTAAGCCACAAACAAAGATTTAGTTCAAATGTTCACATTATTCAAAAGAACACATTCAGAGTTACCTGAAACTGAGTAAATTTCACAAGCAATTCAATACAAAGCCCAGCAACTGATTCAGGAAAATCATGATGAAATTTGAAACTCTCATTTCTTCTCTGGTTTGAGACAGAACTCCATGGGGGACAGAAAGAAAAGCCAATGCAGCCTGCCAGCAACTTGGTTACCTGCTGTTTGAGCGCAATATATCAAGAGATCTCACTCATACATGAAGAGCGCAGCATGATATCTACTGATTGCAAGCAAAACAAAGGCTCCCAAAGTGCTCTGTCTTACCCCAGTCTCCAAAACACAAGGTATTTATGCACCAAGTGGGGGGATTTTGAGATGCCTGCTCACTGATTGTCTATATTCAAGCATGTTTTAGCAAGGCACATTAACCCAACTCAAACATCATAACTCTATTTCTGCTGTAGGTGATGATGATACTGGATTCCAGAGCAGCCAAATTAGCATCACTTGTTAGGGGTATCAGAAAAACCCTGAAGAATAACCACATAAATCAGAGTCAAATACTTTTGATTTTTAGGTTTTAATGTACATAAAGATCTGATCTTTCCATTCACATGGACTCCTGCTAAATGCACTACCAAAAAGGCTATGAAGCTTACAGCTTTATGAGCAGAAAGCCAACTACATGAAGTAGTATGTTAGAAATAAAGCCTTCCCATTTTCTAAATTAACGAGATTCTAATATCATTCCTAAAATGAACCAAAGATAACTTCTGGTCGAGTTTTTTCCTGCAGTTGCTCTACAAAAATGAAGCTGATTTTGTACCATATTGGTTGTTTCCATGTATAACTCAATTAGCATGAAAACCTGTAGGAAAACCACATCCTGATGTTTGCTGGCTGCCAGAGTAAAAAATCACTTCTGCAGATCCCAAGTAGAGCTGCTTGTCATCCATTTTATAAGTGTGCAGCATTCTGGCATCTCACAGGTTGGGGTTTTTAAAGACATCTGATTTACTTCAAGGTACCCTGACGAGTCAGCCTAGCATGAAAACACATACACATTTCATGAAGGTCATTCAAAAGTAACATCTGCAATTGATTCAATCTGAAAACTCATCACGAATCACTATAAACAGTTACATAAACAATCTTCCCTTTACTAAGAAGTTACTCAAAAAGAGTAGTCCCTTCTCATGCATAAAACAACTTTGTTATTCATCTCTTGATTACAGAAATAGGGAGAAAAAGGACTCCGGTTTGAGAGTTATACTGGCCCTGTCAGTACAATCATGACGAGGTCCTCAAGTAGAGCTATCACTTAGCACTTGGCCTTCCCCACCCAAACTGAAGTTGTGCAAGGCATTCAAGAGTGCATTGGTGAGCATCCCCCTACCTCCTTTTTCAACTCACTCTTCATAGGACAATTGAAAGCACAGCAGACACCAACATCCAGAGGGAGCTCTAGGGAGCAGCTCCAAGGAGAAGGAGGAAGGATTTTAAGGATAGATAAGTCACTCGCTGTGCAAATCGGCAACTGACCATTGAGGGAAGGAAGAACAGTCGCTACAGTGAAACCTTCCTGGAGATCAAAAGCACTTCCCTGCAAACAGCTCCACCTGCTTCACAGCTGAACGTGTGAAACCTCCTCAGTGATTATAGGAGCAAGGTGTTAACTTCTTGACAGCAGCTCTGCTGTGTTATGTTAGCTATCAGTCTGACTCACAAGTCCTAAGCGGCACTGTGCACTGGCCATATGACTGTCCCAGAACAGACTGGTGCACATCTGATCTTCTGGTCCAGCCCCATCATCATCATCCTCCTTTCTATCAAATACAGGACTGTGTTTTGCCCCAATGGGTAAAAGACCTGTATTGTCACCCATTTCACTTCCAAGTTATCAAATTCCCTCTCTAGTACTGCACTTACTAAAGAAAAGCAACAGGGGGCTGAGGAAATCAGAGCTGTGCTAATGTAAACAGGGATGTTTTCAGGCTGAAACTATTCAGGCCATTTAGAGTTTTCCAAACAATCCCAAACCTTTTTCCAAGTGATTTTCCTCATGGTTAAGCAACAGACACACATTAATTAAAGCATTCATTTAACTCAGGTCAGAATTAGTTGAAGGCCTTTTGATGCTCAGAGGAAAAAGGAAACTGGAAATCATTGCAAGCAGAGAAAACTATTCACTCACTGGATTTCTTGCTACCTGTTGCTTCCTGCTCATAACTGCTTATAAACTGTCTTGAGACTTACATGTCTCAGTGCATTTCTACAGCCCTTATAACAAGCCAGATGGCTGCTTTTTCCTTCAGCTTTGGTGCTTCAAAAGATTACCATATGCATAGAGATCCTAACTCAGCAAACTCCTGGTTGCAGACCTTGCTGTGCCTTCCCAAAACCCAGCGTGGAGACAGCCCAGGACTTTATTACATGTATATTTAAGAACATTTGATCTCATCCCCCCAATTACAAATCCCAATACATCCAAGTTCATAAAACGCAGCCCAGCCTGAAATACTCAGGACTATTTCATAACGCATAGACCTGATTTTTGCCTCTCACATTTACAGGCTATTATACCTCCGATACTGAGCATGCTTTGAAAAGAGCGCACTAAGGAAGGAAGATCTTCTTGCTGAGTTTATGCCACTATTGAAATACTTTTAATGCACCTCCCCAGCAGTCAATCCTCTCCCATTGTTGAAAGCAGCCTGCCTCAAGCATCTCTCTGGAGGGAAAAGCATGTATTCTTCATGTTTTAATATGGCTAGGCACATATATATATGTTCACCCCACTCAAAGGCAACCCCATGTAAGGGGTGTGAGAATAACTGACTGCATTTTAAAGGCAGCAAAATCACTCCAGGCTAAGGAGTTCTATAACAAACTATTTACAGCAGAAATGCCTATGGTGTCTCTAAGCACCAGTGTGAAAACGCAGCCTGGCACAATTCTTTATGGTTAAGTGCACAGTAAACAACTGGGTTTAAAGATTTTAGGTATGTGAAAGCACATTAATATGTCTGCCTGAAGGGTTCCAGGGACAGCCATAAGCACTGTGGACACGATAAACTCAATTAGCTCAGTAAACAAACAAGGCACTGATATATGTGCTTAACATTTAGTGGCATGTTATCAGGTTTGGAGTCATACATCCTACATTAACAAACAAAGATGGTTTTGCACGTAAAGATTCCAACTCTCATCTTTAAAGCCACAGTTACTGCAATTCCTCTGCAGAAAAATCTTGCGCTCTTGGGAAAAATCTCTTAATTACGCCTATGGAGCAGAGAGAGTCCAAAGCCAGCTCTGTCCACAGGCTCACGCATCAGTAAACTGAACTTCACAGGAACCTCTGCTAAAATGGTTATTTCCAATCCCTGCTCCCAGTGGGGATCTCGCCTTTGGCTTCCCATAGCAAGCATCAGCTGCCTGTCACGCTGTTAGGGCTTCTGGCTGCAGGCAATCACTGCTGCTGTGCCCATAGCTCCCACTTAGCCAGGACATATTAAACTCCATCAAACTTGTTGCATTGGGGAAAAGACCCCATCCTGCTCAACTGCACCAGTTTATCTGGCCTTTTCCAATAGTCACACTCCAGGCACTGCCACCAAATAGAAGACGCAACACAATCACTATTGCTTCTTTCAATAACCACAATGCAAACTTCATTAGCACAAAGCTTTGATAAATACATCCTCCCCCTAATTCTGCCAATCTGTTCACCTCAGTGAGCTTGATTTAGTTATTACTATATGTATAACACTGCTGATACATCTTACAGCAGAGCATCTTCTCTGAAGGCCAGAGCAAGAGCTCCATGAGAGGCTTCTTCCTCTAGTGGTATAGGAGATTGCATTATACAGCAGAAGGGATGCCCCATCTGAGTGACTGAAGCCAAAGTACACACTCATCAAGCTACAAGCCAGTGTCAATATAAAAATCTCTCGTTTTGCAACCCCCCAAACAGAATTTTACTAGGACTAAACTACCTGTGTGAAATCCAACCACCATCCCATCAAGAAGCGGAAATTAATCCTCTCTTCCCAGCAAGTGGAAGAGCTGATGTTTTCCTTGGCAGTCGAATCTGCTTCAGTAACACATTAGGAAAAGCAAAGCTGGACAGAGGTGAAAAGGCGCATTTTCAGAGCAGAGCCTACTTGGTACATGTAGCAAGGACATAGTTCATTTCATCAACACAGCAACCCCAGGCAAACTTCCAGCTTTGAAGAAACTGAAGGCTTGGTACAACAGCAATTTTAGATGTAGTCACTCAGGAAATATTACATGGATGCACAAGTGGCCTTGGAAATTCAGACCTGGGGAGGCAAATGTTCTCCTGCTCCCACACATGGGTCCATCAGTACTGTCACCAGCGCACAGATGTCCTGCGCACCTCTGATGCCAAACTGCTGACTTGCAGAGGATGACCAGCCAAGTTCATTAATTCCAACCACATTTCCACAAGGAACAACCCCCACGTATCTTTCCAGCTGAAGACAGCACCAAGTTCAGTTCAAACAGCCTCCAGCACTGCACCCCACTTGAGGAATTGCTTCCCAAGGACATTTGCACCCCTTCCCACAGCCACACACTTCAGATGGGGGAAAGGGGAAGGTGTGAAATTGTGCCCACAGGGGAAATCGCATCAGAGCCGGCAAAGAAATTGCTCCTTCCGTGAGGGAATAAACCCACACAATCCCACGTAGGCAGATATGAAGCTATACGTGTTTTACAGCAAGAGAGAAAGGTGTTTGCGTGCGCACAGCCAGAGCCTGACACCACCCAGGGCAGCTTCTGAGCTGCTTTTTGCTGTCCTTGCTTAAGGCACACACTAAAATATAATAACCATTAAAGAAAGAGAGCAGAAAGACTCTTCCTCGCTGGGTTAGGCACTGGCTGCTGAAATGCGCGTTTGTTTCAGTTCAGGGCATGGCAAGTTTCTGATTTTAAAAGGAATTAATCTGTTTAGCACAGACTGCATTAATCAAGGTTTCTTGTAGAGCCATATTCTGTGCTAGAAAAACACCACCACATATTTATCAAATTTTAACCATGATTATTGTGTTTTATTGTTTCATAAACTTTCAAAATGTCATGTCATGATCTATTTCATCCCAGACTTTCCTTTCCATCTAGAAACCGTTACATATGCTCTTTGGAGAAGCCAGCCCAGCTGCACATGTATGTACTACAGGATTCTGTTTGCAATGAAAATTATCTGCAATTGATTCTCATGGAGCCCAATCTTCACAGGCATCCTGTGAAGCCAGAGCTAAATAACAAACAGCATCTGTAAAAACCCATACGTTTTCCTGCAGGCAAAAATAAGGGTGGGGGGAATACAATTAGTGTCCTAACAGCAATTCCAAGCTAATGGAAATCTGAGCCATCAGCACAGCGCCAGGGATGCTTCGCTGCAGTTTCAGCTGTTGGAGCTCTGTGGAGAGCTCGGCAATCCACAAAAACACCCCAAATTTAACTGGCACCAAAGGAAAGCTGCATGCTATAGAGCAGAGACAAGCCCTGCAGCGGTGCTAGTGCTTCTGCCTCCCTAAATAGCAATTGGTGCTGGTCCAAGTGCCCTCAAAGGGCTATAATGAACTCCCATATGCCAGAATGACAGTGGAGAACCCTCATGAGAGGCTAGCCATGCCAATGGAGGTCTGGAAATTCAATTGTATCCCTATTTTCTAAGTCCTGCTACAGCAGCACTAAACTCCAGTGATGTTTCTTTGGTTCAGTACTTCAGCCTTCGTGAACTCCAGATCCTCTCACTGCCCCATAAAGTCATAGAATCTGGTCCGACCTTTCCAAGCAAAGCATAGTTTAGACTAGATGTCCCAGCACCCTGAACAGATGAATCCACCACTTCCCTGGGGAGATTACTCAGTTGCTGGTTGTTCTCATGACGGAAAGTTTTCCTTGTGTCGAATTCGAACCTCCCCAGGAGTAACTTGTGCCCATCATCCCTCGTCTTTTCCATGTGACTCCTTCTGAAAAGGAGTTCCCATCCTTTTAGTAACCACCCTTTAAATACCGGAATATGGTCACAACATCTCCCCTAAGCTTTTTTTAGCCTCCAATGCCTAAAGCATCCAGGACAGAAACTGGTAAAACCAACCCATGAAGTGCAGTAAAACTCCATTGCCATCTCCCAGAGCAGAGGCCTCTACGAGGGGAGAGCCTCATCATGCACCCACAGAGCCAGGACACTGCCATGGCAGAAGAAAGAGCCACATGAGCTGCCTCCAGCTCCCCAAACAGGCTGCAGACACAGGGCGGATAGCTCCAGGGCTGGGCTGGCTCGGTTCAAGGAGCTTGGCCATTAGAGCAGACAGGCTCCAAAGAATGCCCAAACCCTGCAAAATTGATTTTATGCATATTCTGAAGATTTTGTGCATATTTTCTATCCTTCCTGGCAGCAGAGCGGATACAAAAGGAATCAAGTCCAGTATTAGTCGCTAAACAGATGGGAAAAAGAAGCCTGTGCCCTGCAAGAAAGCACCACCAACTAAAATTCAAAGCAGCAGTGCTAAAACTGAAACATCCAGGCCAGTTTTGAGCACCAGTGACCAGATCTCTGCCTCTCTGACCTTTCAGAAACCAAACGTCAAAAGCTTCCTACCTCTTCACTACCAAACACACAAGTTTACGTTCAAGAAGTGCTTCTGTCCCATCTCCTCCACACTATTGCTTGCAACACTTTCCAGGCTTTATAAAAAGCAGGATGAGAGCTCAATATTAGCTGATAAATTCTCAAACAATAGGGTTTACAAGTGCACGAACCCCCCCCCCCCCCCCCCCCCTTCCTTTTAAACGTCTCTATTTGAAAGCTTGCTGGGATTTCTGCCAGGATCTGGTGGAAAGTTTTCACATCTGGGCTGTACAATTAAAATGTCAAAGCCAGAAATTATTTAGTGTATTAAGAGGAAATCTAAAGAAAAGCCACACATTTTTAAGAGCAAGATTCTTTGCTGAACTATGCCAAGCCTATTTCCTCATTCAGTGTGAGCCAATATTTCAGATACTGTTACAACTACTACAAGGATCTTGCCAGGTTTTTAAGCTTTTTGCCACTTTGCCCCCTTCCCATCTGAGATTTCTCCTTCCAGCCCCATCAGCAGCAACGCCTCGAGCATCTTTCAGCACCACATGCACCAGGGATGCCCCAAACCTGCATCGAGCACACCCTTTGCTCTGCTGGGGTAGGGATTAGGATTCAGTAGGTGAATATTTGCATCAGATGGCAAAACATATCAGTGTTAATCAGCCGCACTTCAATCACTGAGTCTGTGTTTCTTCAACTCTCAGTAACAATTTAGGATCTGAGTTATTGCCATGCAAAAGAAACAAGTTAAAGCTGTTCCGTACAGCAGGTTCCCTTCCAAACCAAACCATTCTATGTTCCTATGATTTATGAATTTGGGAAGAAGAGGAAATAGAGACTAATCACTCCTCTAATTTTCTCCAATACTTCACCTGTCTTCCAGAGGATCTGCTCAACAAGTGACATTGCAACAACTGGACAAACCAATGCACACACAAGCCTAATAGCAATCTCTACATCCTAATAAAAACCTTTCAATCCTAATAAAGACTAAATAAATCTGTTAACAATAATCAGAACCAACACTGACCAACTAAGTTAGCACCAGGACTGACTGCAATCCAAGGACTGAAAGTTACATTCCATTAGAAGCTACCTTAAAACCATAGCTGACTTGTTGCACACAGCAGCGAGACCTGGGATTAACTCAGTGTCAGGTAAGGCAATGGTGAGCGTGGGCTGCGCTGGAGGCTTTTGGAGGAGGACAGGTTTGCTAACTAAATCAGCGTCCTTAAGCAACTTGCTGCAAAAATACATATTCATATCCAGTTGAATCACCTCTTAAGAAGGAATTCAGCAGGTACAGCAGAGCATTTAGCAAGAGAAGATGAGATGGGAGTCAGGCTGGAACTGAGGAGCAGGTTCCCTTTCACGCCCAGGTAGTTTATCTATGTTTGAATTACAGGTTATATCAGTCACCTTCCCCCTGCCCCAAACTGTGTCTTGCTTAATGTGAGAGACTTTTATGATGGAGATTCATCTCCTCTTGGTTTTAATTATTCATACACAAATCCATTTTGGGATAGTGGGAAGACCACGAAGGAAATGACATGTCAAGACACATAAATGGGTAAGGAAGACAAGCGAACCAAAGAGGGCTCCTCCAACCAAAAGTATGTGCAAACAACTAACTTCAGTTTGCTATTCACAACTTAAGATGGATTATTTATAGATGAGAGCAGAAGAGTTGCATGTGAACAGAAAACGCAGCCTTAAATGATAACACACTAGAGATGCTCATACATCTAGGCCGATCCTAAAAAAAGATGCAGACGTGGGACATGCTCATCCCTGATGTATTTTTACCTAGAGGAGCTGGGAGAGGCACACTTTTGGCTGCAGCTCTGCAGCTGAGGTTTGCTGTGTGTGATGCTTGGCACCGGAAAGCTTCAGCTCAGCCCCATTTTGTATCACTTATCGG
The DNA here is from genome assembly GCA_024733675.1 of Psilopsiagon aymara. NCBI lineage: Eukaryota > Metazoa > Chordata > Aves > Psittaciformes > Psittacidae > Psilopsiagon > Psilopsiagon aymara. Next base: position 17,475 of record JANRGW010032801.1, on the reverse strand, counting down.
TCCAACCAGCAAATCAATTTCTGCTGCTCAAAAACACCAACAAAAGGGCATTTTCAGAGGAAAAAGAACATCCAGCAACATTTAGCTCTCTTGAAACTACCAGGAAAGACCCTTTCCCTGCAAGAGTCCCACAGAGGTGTTCAGAACACAGACCTCCCATTCTCCCTCTCTGGAACTGACAGCCCCGATTAGGACTTGGCTGCACAAACCCGATGAAGCGAAACAACAACATTTCACAGCCCACAGCATTCCTGGCTCCCCCTCAAAACGCTGGCAGCCAGGAGAGGTGCTGGGCTGAGCCTCCATCCCTTCATCTTCCATCTTCCAGCTTTTGCACTTCAAGCTATCAGATAAGTACAAATTGCCTTTAACAGGCATTATTACTCAATTTCTCAGGTGCTAACGGCTGTATCATCCACACACCCTGTCAGGATGTCCTAATTTGAGTGGAAACAGCTTCAGTAAGTGGCCTTGATCAGAGGGGTCCCCATCAGTCTCCCAGGCAAGAGCCCTGTTTCAGCTGGCCCCATTCATTAGGCTGCTCGTTATTCCTTGGCAAGGGTACAGCCCCAAACAGAAGAGATTAATGGCTTAATCCCAGGGCCCCATTTTACATTAAGCCAGGCTATTCCTCTTAAACCTTTGGTAGAGGATAGCAGAGGGTTTGGCATCATCTGCACAAAAGCTGGTATCCATCGACAGCGACCTCTGTGTCCACCAGCCTCAGCAACAGCCACAAGCTTGTGCTGTATCAGCATGCCTGAGCAGCAGCAGGCCATTAGCAGGGGCTGCCCACCACAAGGCAAGATGCCTTTCCAGACTGGGGCTTGGTCTGGGGTTACTGGGGGGGGCTCCTTTTCCCCTTTGCATTCTATAACACCCACCCAGACAGTGTTCCCTTCATCCATAAAGGTTTTTCAAGCTCCACACTGCCCCAATATGGACATTCCACAATAAACAGAAAGAAAATCCCAAAGGCAATAATGCAGTCACATAACCAACTTGGAAAGGCTGCTACAGACAGAGAGTGTTACTACTTTCTCCCATTGCCCCAAAAACCTCATCATCTCTAGGAGTCACCTTTTTGGGATTACAGCCCAGTATTTTATCTGCCATCCTCACACAAATCCCATGTTCTTCCTTCAGCAGGGCCAGCTCAGCCCCTGCTCTCCACCAAGCCCCAGCCTCCAGTGAACACAATGGAAACCTAGGATGAAGGATTCGAGGAGCAGCTATCTCCACAAGGTTTCTCGGGTATTCAGACTCCTTTTGCAACAAACCAGCTGGGCTACAAGTGATGGCTCACAGGGGTCCCCAGTGAAACCACTTGCTCAGGACCACAGGGGAACACACACAGGCTCTGCAGCTATTGCACAGTAAAAGGAGTAATTTACACTAAACCAGCCCAACCAACCAAACCCAGCAGAAGCATCCTGTGATTTAATACCTTGAAGCTGAGGCACTTCGTGCTTCTACTAAGGATGCCTCCTTAAGGTGCACATTTATTAGACATTGATCAGGGTCATCACTTGCAGCATGGCCTGCTGCAGACACATCCAGCTCCAGAGGCAATGAGTTCCAATAGACTTCAAAATAACACACTTGTGCTCCCACTCAGACCTAAAGCCCCCCCCGGGACAGGGTACCACCTCCTGCAACAGAAAGGGCACAGAGAGCCTTACCACAGCCTCACCCCTTCAACATATAAAACACAAAGGACTCCTCAAGATAGCCCCCATACTGCTTCAACAGCTACTCACAGACCAGACCTTACATGAGCTCCTACACACACATGCATAGACATAAATATACACCCACTTATGCTTTCCTGCCTGCTTGCAATGAATTTCACTCCAGAACATCTCAATCTCTCCTCTGTACTTTAAAAAGTAATGGGATTGAGGTATTTTAAAGCTACCCATATGTATTCCAGGAATGAAAACCAACCTCAACTAACACGAGCACAAACTGTCCTTTTGGTGCACCTTCTGGAGAACTAGGAAATGAGAAATGCCATCAGACTCACCTAAACCCCAGAGAGCTCAGAGCCATCCTGGAGCCCCATCCATCCTCCTGCAACACTCCACACAGGCTCAGCAAATCCTCACAAGAACCCACCAAACCCATGCTCTGCTGAGGGGCAAGAAAAAGACTGCAGACACAGGTGGAATGAGGGTGGTACATCAGGAGCAGCAGCTGTGCAGTTACCAGAAGAACCAGGTGACAGCACTTGTCCTAAACCAGCTGTATGTACTGAGCAATGCTCCTCTTTGCAAGAAAAGTGAGAGCAGTTCCATTGCCTTTCCTGTTCTTCTCCCTGAGATGCTCAAAGGGAGAGATGCTCGTGATGTCCCTCCTGGCTCCTCAGGGAAGGAGGCAGCAGGCAATTTTGGGGTCAATGCCCCAGGGATGAGCTCTTGGCACAGAGTTATCAGTCAGGGGTGATTTGGAGCAAAGAAGAGCTAAAACCAGCAATAGGCAAAGCCTGGAATAAAACCCAGTAACAGAGGATGGTCATTTAGCCACCAAGGACAAGGAACATGTTTGTTACTCCCTGCTCCTGTTTTCATTGTATTTTGCTTTGCCATTTAACAAGCACTAAAGAGTACATACGCATCTATATGGGATGGGAGATATATATATGTATATAAAACTCCTTCATTATAAACACCAGTATGGGGCTAAAGAGGAGGGGCGCGGCTGTTCCTGGGAAACAAGGGGGTTGGAAATGTCCACTCACTTGACGGGGTGTGAGGGATGGAAAAAAGGGTCCCCTTGTTAATTCAAAAACAGGAGGTGTGGGGGTTTTTCCCTGCTAAATCCCAAGTCCCTGCTTTAACACAACACAGCCTCCCCTTGCCTGCTTTTGTGGGGTTTTTGTTTGTGTGTGCGTGTAAAAGCAGAGAAGCCTGGCTTTTATCAAAGGTTCAAATGTGTCTTTGTGTCACTGTGACCAAGGGGAACCAAACCAAGGGGGGTGGTTGTGCTGCTGCTCCTCCAGATACTCCAGACCTCCTCTGTCTGCCTGATCATCCCCAGCGTGGCCGCCTGTCCTCGGCACCGAGGGCCCAGGGATGCTGCAAGGCACTGATGCTCTCTGACCTTATGTCTGTGAGAAGAAACAGGGTAAAGACTGTGACTCTTTTCACTCTGAAAATGAAACGGAGTTCTTTAAAGTCTGGCTTAATTCACAGTAAAGCAACCCTCAAGGAGATAAAATACAGTGCTTTTATCCTTCAGGTCAAAGTGGTATAAACTCCTAAGTCAGACTTAAATACCCCTTCCTGGGGAGTTTAATTGTATATTTGGAATTAAAATAAGACTTTCATACAGTCCTCATCTACAAAATGGATAGATGCAAATAAAATTATTAAAACAGAAGAAAATACAGCAGAAAAGCAAAACACATGCAACTTCTGGCCAGGATCAGGGCATCTCTGCCTTGCACCACACTCCAGCATGCCAAGGATGAGGGCAAGGGCAGACCCACACACAGCAGTCTCCCTAATAGGGAGGATGACCGCAGATTCAAACCCTCCAGGGCTGAGCTAGAGAAGCTGTGGCTTAGGATGCAAGGTTTAGGACAAAACTTTCAAGACACAAACGCACACAAGAAGTCCTTGCATTCGTGGCGCAGACAAGCATCATCATCTGCACTAACAACACACAACCCACTACCAACAGCATGCTTCCCATCTCATCCCGCTCCAATAAATAACCAGACAAGCCAAAAGCAGCTGCCAGTAGCCCAAAAACCAGGCTTTCTCTTCAGAAACAGGACATACATTCCTTACAGTTCCCTATCAGGACCCATTTTTGCAATTAAATTGGTCCTGATTGAGCAGAGAGCCTCTGCGCAACACGGTTGAACATATTTGAATGTTTGCACAATAGGGACTCAAAAGCATCATTATTTGGTAGTAGTTACTGCCAAAGCTTCCCAAAATAAGCAGCAGATCAGATCAATACCAATTGTTCCCATCTTCCAGACAGATCTGCAGGGGAAGAGAAAAATCTGTTCAACATTTCATCCAAGCTCTTCAGCCTCTCTCAGCAGCGAAGCAGCACAAACCCGCTCGATCCTCCTGCACCAAGCACGCCTCATGCTGGAGTAACACGAATGGGGATGGCTCAGAGACAGCACAAAATGGGGAGAAAACCCAGACAAACTCGAGCCAGAAGGAAACATTTCCAGATGTCCTGCACTGATAGACCTCATCTCTAGTAGTGGGGTTTTTTAGAAGCCTGACCACAACCACGCAGATGGTCGGGAACTCCATCGAACCTATTTCATGTTCTTTGTAAATACTTCCCTCCCCATGTCATACTTCCTGGGAAGATGCCCAAGAGACTGGAGCGTGAGGGGTATAATTTCTATGTGGTGCATATAGATTGAGTTGAAGAGGTCCACCCATGTGCTGCTTGTACAGCCAATGACCATGGTCATGCCACAAAGAGGCAGAAGCCAAGGGAGAAACACAGGGTTTCTTGCAAGTACATACAAAACATCAGCTGTGGGCTGGAGCCAAGTCCACCACTTGAGTTGTGTTGATATAACTGGTCCCAGTCAACTGGCACCAAAGGGACTTTCTGATGAATGAAGTCCTGTGTCATCAGGGGTCAGTGGCTTTTGCCATGGGGTCACTCAAGGGGATTAAAAAGTAGTTTGCGTCGCACAGCCCAGGTAAAAACTGGCTTTTCTTGGCTTCAATCTCGCCATGATTGCAGTCAGTTTGCAAAAATAAACCAAAGAGGCAGACGCTGTTCAGTGGGAGCCAAGTTCTCTTAATGTCTTCAATAAATAATTACATAAATAGACCCAATTTAAAAGAGTGCCAGAAACATGAACAGCTTCAAATGCAATCAACGCAACCTCAAATCCCTGCTCCAACCATACAACATGAATGCGAGGTCTTTCATGAACACGCCCCCAACTCCAATTTGTGGGAAAAGGTGGATTTCTGGCTCCAATTAGCACTTAACCCATGGAGTCCACTCCGTGAGTCCCCTGGCTCCACTCGATTCATCCTGCGTACGCAGTTTTCTCTCTTTAATGGTCACATTAATACAGCAAACAAGCAGAAGCTGGGCAGGGAGGGGACATTCAGGACCCGCCATCCCCTGCATTTCCAGCGGCTCTTTGCTCATACAAAAGGCCAAAGAGCTCAGTCTATCTGCCGCAGGGGTGAAACCCAAGAAGCACGATGGATTTGCAGAGGCTGCCAAGCCCGAGCACTCAGGAGTATCTTGGCACCAGCATATCTTCTGCCATGTGATAAAACAAAGCCTGATGGTGACAAACGAAGAGCAGGTGGAGGTTTAATTAGGTCAGTAACCCATGTGAGCACAACCTGCAAGGCTGCACAGAGCAAAGGCTTGCACCCACCACGCTCGTGCTTGGGATGCTGCAGAGATGATCGCCTCCCTGCAGGGCTGGATGCTGCCTGATGGGATTACCAGGGGCTCATAGCTGGGAAACGATGACAATTGCTGTCCCTTCGGTCCGATTTAGATGAACAGAGAGAATTCCAGCCTTCCCACTGCCTGATTGACCATGGCAGGACAGGTGCAATTAAAATAAGATCAGCAATTGAATCTGTCTCCTCATGCTGCTTCGCCTTGCAGCATGTCGTCACCAGGAATGTCACTCAGACACTGGTGTACCTTGTCCATGGGCTTAGCATGGCCAGTTCAGTGGTTGGCTCCTGCACATCCAGCACCCCAAGGACACTGCTGCAGCAATGCTGCCTTCAGCCTCCTCACAACCACGGCCAAATCCTTCATCCTGGTTGCCTTTAAAATAGGTTTTCAGTGATTTCCTGCAGCCAGACTGGCTTTATGAAGAATGAAGGTATAGAACTACTCGATCACACAGCTGAAGGAGAACTGCCACCCCTTTAACACATGAAATCACAAACTGGTTTGGGTTGGAAGGGGCCTTAAAATCCAGTTCCAACCCCCTGCCATGGCCAGGTTCACCTTCCAACCTGCTAGCAGATCGCTCCTTGTCCCTAGTTTCTGGCCTAGTCTTAGTTTCTGGTCTTTGAATGGCAAAACAGGTGATAACACCACATTTATGGATAGTCCAGAGCTTCTCAAGTGGGAAGCCAATGGCAGAGCTTGGTGGGGCTGTTTTTCCAGCCTTTCCCTGGCTTGGCACTCCCTGAAAGAGGCCATGGAATGGTTATTTAATAGTACCTGTTGAGGAATGAAGCAACACCCACACAGTGCAGCAAGAGCAGAGGCTTAACAGTGATACAGCCCCTCTGCTCTGGTTGGATTTTGCCTGCTGCTATCTACACACTCCCAGCCATGTGCGTAGGTGATCATGCTTACTATGCAGCACATATCCATACAATGCAAGTCATGAGCCACCGGCCTGGAGCTTCTTGGTGGCAGAGAAATAAGGCAGCTGTTGCTTCAGGAATTCATCGGTGGTAGCTGACTGCCCCAAAATCATTTCTGGGCTAAAACCTGCTTCTATCAACGCTGCATGAACGATAACATCAACCTAAAGCATGCTGGTTTTGAAGCACATTCCCATCCTGTTACACCCGGGATGGACAGGAGATGACAGCACCACCAGTTCAATGGGATGGAGACACAGCAGGTACCACGCCAAGCACAGCCTATTTGCAATAACCAAAGCCAAGTCACTGCTCACGTGGGTGACATCAATCCATCAATGAACAAGAAAAGGGAGGAAACCAACTGGAAGCTGATGAGAGACTCCCAGGTGAGTCAGACCATGAGCGATGAACCAACCAGCTCCAGAGCCTCCTCTCAGGAAAGGCAGCGCTGAAGGGGCTGGCAGCAGAGAATATCCGCGCCTAGATAAATAACTTCATATGTTGAGGCGCAGATAGAGTTGCACAGAGCCTCTCGCAGAGGATATGGCCATCGGGTTTATTTTTGTAGTTTTCATTACCCTCAAAATAACTTTGACAGACTCAGAAAAAATAAATTTTCAAAGCCTTCTCCCATTGATGTCACCAGTTTTAATTAATTTTTGCTGAAGTGGTCTCAAGATGAATGCTGCTGGGAAAGGGCTGGTTCCTGATGCACTGCTCTGGGCCTCCGTGTTCAAACACAGGAGCTGCACCAAATGCCACCAGGATAAATCCCACCGCAGGCTCACTGGGAGATGGCTCCAGCCCATCTCCCTGCGCCGGTGGTTTTGAGGCCAGACTGCCTTTTAGCTCACGTCTCTGACTCCGTGTCAGAGGCGCTGCCAGCTCTGGGAATAACACTGGTACCAAGCTATTTCCTGCCTCAGAAAGTCCTGGCCACATCCAGCATTTAATGTCACGTCGGTAGGATGTTAAATGTCACTGGCGGCTGACACAGCAGCTGATCTGGTAGGGTGTTGTCTGGATGGGTCTGGGCAGAGGATGTGCCTTCCCTTGGACACCAGTGTGCTGGGGAGCTCGGTTTGAGGGCAGTCCCCAAATTCCCAGCCTCAGACCTCCCCTTTGCTGCACACCTGGCTGTCTCCCTCCACCACCATGAGCTCCTCGGCTGGGGCTACGAGCAGTGCCAACAGTGTCTTTGCAGTAGAGGGAAGCAAACCAGTGTGAGCAGAAGCCCCTCTGACACTGCCACAACATGCCTGGCTGCTGCCACCAACCCCCTCTGGACACACGGCAACCCACGGGAAAATCATTCCTCTGCTTTCAAGAGGGACCCTGGGCTCCTTTCCCCTTGCTGGCTGGCACCCTGAAGTGCACAACGCACACATGAGCCAAACCAAGCATGACTCCCTCTCCTCCGCTGATTTCCATCTATTGCAACCACTCAAGAAAACAACCCCCTAACCCTTAATTTTTGATCAATCGAGAGTGCTGAAGCCACGCAACAACTCCCTAAGCAGAGCTTCAACGTTCCCAAGGACGAGATGGGGGCCCACCACTCTGCGGCGCAGCTTTCCAGAGCCTTCCATGTGAGAAGACGGAGGGTATCCTTTCCCATCCCAGGTAGCTCCAGGGAGAAAGCGGCTGTAGGCTCCTCCACATGGGGAGTGCAGATACGGCTCCAGATGTCCTCAGGGCCTTCCACAAATACCCAAAAGGGACCGGGAAATGGTCACCAGGAAGGAGCTGATGCACAGTAGCCAGCAGTGACTTCTGTGCTCAAAGAGCACTTTCCCAATAGCTGCTATGATCTGCCATCAGATTGGGTTTCTGAAGGGGTAAGACTCAAAACCACATTGAACACAAAGCAAGCACCTGCATTTAAATGGCACCATTTTTCTAAAGTTCATCCCAGCCAGTTGTTCTTCGTTATTTAGATGCTTTGGTGCTTGGCTTCTGGCTCATTTCTTACAATCCTGGCACAGGTTTTTCCATGCAGGAGAGAATTCCGATTGCGTTTGTAACGTCAGTGCAAGAAAAATCCCTGCTTATACTAAGGCTGTAATTCTAATATCTGAGCCTCCTGCGGGCAAAGTCAGACTGAGAAAGTAAACCCTAGGGAAGCAAAGTGACGGGTGGGGTATGGGAAACTGAGGCAAGGAGGGTTTAGGAATCATCTGATGCTGTAAAACCCTTTGTCTCATTCTAAATCATAAGAGATTACAGAAAAATACTGAGTTTCAATGGTTTTAGTAATGGCAGAGTAATGTCCCCTGAGGTGACAGGAATACTTCAGATGTTTAATGTCTATAAATGCAAAGCAACCCAGAAAAGCAGAGATCATCACTAATTTATAAAAGAAACACTTGATTTCGTTTGATATTTTTCCACATCTGTTGAACTATCCCGAAAGCCTCACAAACACAGCACTACAGACCCAGGTACTGAAGATGTAAGATGAGAGCAGTCATAGGGAGCTGCTATCATGCAAGGATGCGAAACAAAGAGCCGATGCTACCAGAGCTCAGCGCATCCCATTTGGCTGCTGGAAAACATCTGCCATTTGTCAGGACTACAAAGCAAGCAGAGCCCTCTCCTCCTTGATCTCCAGCAATTAGGGGAATTCTGTTGTGCTAATTACCTGGGGAGACAACCCAGGGAGAAGGCAGATAGCGAATGACACTTGGAGACAACATTTACCCCAGCAAAACTCAGGCAGACATTTCAAGTGGCTGGGAACCATAGAGAGTACAGAGCCAAACTTGAGCGAGCAGGAGAAAGCTGATCCCTGTGCATGACATTTGGCTAAAAATTATAAATAAACATGCAAAATAATAATATTGTTTTAAAATATAAACCAAAATAAGCACAGCAAGAGAGCCTCTGCTGTTGCTGAGTCCGCAGACGCGGGGAGGGTTTGAAATGCTCGCCTTCCCCCAGTACACATGGTTTGAATTGCCGAGCCATGGAGCAATCGGTCCTGCAGTACCGCTCCGCTCTTCCCGCTGCCAAGCCATTATTGGGAAATACTTGCCACATATGAACTGGAACATCAGGTTACACTGAACATTTTCACGCTGTTTTGTAATATATATGTACGTTCAAAAGCATACGACACCGTCTCAGCGCGAGATCAAGATGAAGAGAGGAATATGCGTAATCCGGCAGCCAGGAATTTCAGAGTTAAGGCTCCGGAGTGCAAAGCCTGTGGAAGTACCGTGCAATAAAGAGGCACAGGGGAACACAACACACACGTTGAAACATACAGCGTGAGAGCTGGAGATTTTCACACCCTCAGGCTGCAATCCAGCAAGCCCCAGCTGCTGGGCAGGGTGTTTTCTATGGACCAAGTTTGGTTTAAGCCTTCTTTAACTGGATTTAAGAAGATTTGCTCTCAGGCATTGAGCACCTTGAACTCTTGATGGACATTCTCATAGACCCTATGGCAAATACCATGTTTAACAGGAACCTTTTGCACCAGGTTTTGAAAGTCTGAGCTTAGAAACACAAGGAGGGAGAAATAAAAGGCTCCTTATAAATTAGATAGGAAAAGGCAGTGAGAACACAACCACGCAACTGAAAAATAAAGTGTTTGGAAGCATGGAGGTTTAGTCCTGCTTTCAAGCCACCTCCAAGTGCTGCCCTAAATGCCACATAAACAAATGTTCCTACACCTGCTGCATTTTATCTTGCAGCAAAGTCCATGAGGATCCCACCAGAGAGAGAGGCTGAAGCGATGGGGACGAGGGGCCTCCCTGCGGAACATTGCAGGCCTGGGACTGACAATAATAAAAGTATTGAGCTGCTGTTTCACAGGGAGCCAACATATGGTGACAGCCTGTCCGGGGCCTGCCCAGCGCCAGCAGCACGCAACCACTGCGGCCCCATCCCACATAGCTGGAGAGACCAAAAGGCCACATTCATCACTGGAACAGGGTCAGCAACCTGTCCATCACAGCATCACCAACCCGCCCATCACAGCATCACCAACCCGCCCATCACAGCATCACCAAAACGCCCATCACAGCATCACCAACCCACCCATCACAGCATCACCAAAACGCCCATCACAGCATCACAAACCTGCCCATCACAGCATCACCAACCCACCCATCACAGCATCACCAACCCACCCATCACAGCACCAACCCACCCATCACAGCATCACCAAAACGCCCATCACAGCATCACCAACCTGCCCATCACAGCATCACTAAAATGCCCATCACAGCACCAACCCACCCATCACAGCATCACTAAAATGCCCATCACAGCACCAACCCACCCATCACAGCATCACCAACCCACCCATCACGGCATTTCGGAGCCCGAGCTACACTGGTCCAGCTGTCCAAATCCCCCCCCGAGGATGCTTTCCTTTTCTTCAGACATGGAAATGTCCAAACCACAAAAGAATCAAAGTGACACCAAGTTGTTGTCATCATCTCCTCATTGCTTTTGTTGGATAAATAAAGCAAAACAAGTCAACTCCAAGCGGCACACAGATGCTGAGGACAACTACGGAGACACCTTCTTGAAGCATGCCCGGTGTCAGAGCCAGAGGAATAATTGTGTTAAGGTTTTTTACCAACGATGATTATTTTCCACAGGGATCAGGATGTCTCCCTGGCCTTGGTAAAACAGCCTGGCCCCCTCTGCTGGCCACCAACCCCAGTGGTGCCACCAGCCCGGGACTCCCCAGCTTAGTCCCCAAAAGCCCTCAGGGTCCCATTTTAGAAGTCAAGCTACTTTTTAACAACCCAGTTGAGCCCTGTAGCCAAAAAGATGACTGACTGCAGAGCACAAAGCACAAAATGGGTCAGTTTTGTTTTTGTTTTTCTGGGGAAAGAGTTTATTTATTTTGCCAGTGTGTTTGACAAACACTGATTTAGGGCTTTGCTGCAGTCTAAGTAATTTAAGCCTTATTTACCTTAAGTGGACCTTAGTCATCTGGTCCCAAACTGCTTTTAACACGTTATAGGTTCATTTTGTCAAGGCAGGTCCCCCAACCACAGCCCTCAGCCCTTCAAACCCCAACAAACCTCCACATTGCCTAGCTTCAAGGATAAAAAATGGGTCTTGTTTAAAACAAGGCCAGCCCTAAGCACAGTTTCCTCCAGCCACTGCCATGGGTTTGAAGGGCACCAAGTTCCCAAAGAGGTACCAAGGGAGGGACCACTGGAGTGATGCTGCAGACAGCATCACCATCAACAGCTCTTTGGTTGGCTTGCTTTAAATTCAATAATAGAAAAGAACTCTCAAGCTTAGCAGGGTTTCTGGAGGAGGAAAGCCCCCCCCAACCCAGGTGCTTTGGATAGCCACCAGCTTCCAGCTGCCCATGCGTGCTCCCTGCCTCCCCCTGCCCATGGGCAAACCAGGCAGGATCTCCCTATCTCTCAATCCCCTCCAGGGCCAAATTTCCTTCACCAGAGACTGCTTTCTTAGTACATGGACACAAACTGAAGCTTAGTTCTTAGTTTTAACCCTGCCATAGCTCTGCAGCAAATGCCAGTGAGGACCACAAGCTCTCAGGATGTTTCTGGACCAAGCTCTTTAACTGCAGACCAGAAAGCAATTCAGCCTTCTTCAAGAGAAAAAGAGACACATGTAAAGATTCCTCTGATTTGCTCAGAAATTGTGAAAGGCTTCATAACAGCTCAGCTGAACACCCTCACCTTACCACAGCACGTGGCTCCCCATCAGTGGTAGCCAGAAGCAGTCCCCGATGCCATGTTTTTTACCCATGGGAACTCACTTCTCCTTCCAATTACTTTGACATTCGTTACTAATGACTGTAATGAGTATTTCAGCAGCACATGGGAAAACCTTCCCCCTCCTCTCTTCTCCCCATCTCTCAAACACAACAACCATCAAACCCAGTGACCCGGAACAGAACTGGGACTTTCCTGGCCACAAAGGAGCCTCTTCAATCCCAATTGCTTTCTGCAGAGCAAAGGGAAAGCCTCTTGACCACTTAAGCACAGCAGTAGCGCCCTGGCTGCACTGACCAGAGCAAGATGCAGCAGCAGAGCCCTGTGAGGCTGACATCAGACTTGGCTGGGTATGTGCATCAGAAGGAAGAAAACTGATTTGACCACTGGTGTTGGAAGAGCTGAAAACAAGCATGGTTTGTGTCTCAGCTGATGGGTTTGGGCACAGGCGTACGGGACACCCAGAGGAGTGTTCCACCAGAAAACTGAAGCAGCACATTGAAGAGCATCAATACTGAAATGTTTCCAAGGTTATTATGGGGAAAAAAGTCCATCTTTTTGTCCTGTGTGTATGGACTAACGCTGTGTGTCCTGGTAGGTTCCATATCCAGAGTGGCAGCAAAAACTGAGGCTGCCCATTTTCCTATTATGCTTTCACGTGTAGCATTTACAATTTGTTTTTTCCTTTAAAACCAGAACTGAACTATTCACTGCTTGCACGGCTCTGTAACAGGCCTGTGCACTCTCCCCCATCAAAGCACTGCACATCTTTCACCCATCTTTCGCTGCTTCAGTGAAAAGAAAGGGCTGAAAGTGCCTCAGCCTGAAGTCATTCATGCCCTTGGGTATGACAGCACTGCTGTTAACCCAGCATTTCTATAAATGAGATTCCTTTACAAACTAATCTAAGCTGTTTATTGTTTCCAAGGAGCATGCACTTCCCCAGCAGAACAGGAAGTTTTGACAGTTTAAGAAGTTCATTAAACTCTGGGAGGAAATTTAAACAATCAGTGACAGCTTTCCTGCAGCAAGGCAGTGCCGGAGCAAGGCAGAGAGGCTGCAGCTTCTAATTATCACACTTGCATTAAGCCCCAGTGATTTTGTTACCACTCTAAATTGTTTTGGCCAACACCCGGGGCTCACAACGGGGTAAAGCTATTTGCTCTTTTATTCTTATAGCCAAACGTCGCTTTGGTCCAAACCTCAAACTCCTTTATCTGTAAACAGGCCAAAGGAAGGCAATGGAAGACGTTAACACTCCTGAGCTAAAGAGAGGGCTTCAGCTTGGAAAGAAACACTTCTTAATGCATTTTCCTTGATGGGGAGGATTATGTAAAATGGGGGAGGAGGAGCTCAGTGGTGTTGATCCAAGGAGCAGGCAGCTCTTGGGCAGTCTGGTGTTGGCTGTGCTGGTGTGCTTGCACCTACCTGGGGGGCACATGCAGTCTGATGGAGCCTCTCTCGCCGTCCGCAGCTTTGCCAGTCCTTCACCCAGTTTCTGTTTGGAGAAGGAATAAAGAGCCATTTAGAGAATATATTATATCTAAATGCGGATTGTGCGTGCATGCCAACATCCAGCACGCTTCCTTCCACTGAGGGGTAATGGTTTCATCCTGTTGCTTTCAGCCTCTTTGGATAACGCCCCATGCTATGGCAGTACATGAGAGATCAAACATTTCTCAGTAAGTGGCCAGTCTACAGCCCCTGCACAGGGCAGGCAGAGACTGCACAGCCCAAACGTCCCTCGAGCTGAGCACCATGGGCTGGATTCATGCTAACATAAGTCCCATGTTCAGATGTCAGCATCGTCGCAGTGTGTTTGGTGGCAAGATCAGGCAAAGGGCCCAGGGAAAGCCCCGCTGCACCCAGCAGTGAAGCTGGCTCCAAACAGCCAGGAGTTCACGTACCAGGGTGATGTGGCCTGATTCAGCTGATTTTATACTTAAAATTCATGCCACATGGAGTGTAACAGGTTTCTTTAGGAGAAGGATGAGGAGGTGAAGGACAGTGCCAGTGACACTGGGGTGCTCGCACACCCCCAGGTCAACCCAAAGCCCAGTGTTTCCATCCCCAAGGTGAAAACCCCATCAGTGAGACAACCAGAAAACATCTAAATTCACAAGCCTAAAGCAGAGTCTACGTGGCATATTGCAGGCAGATGTGAGCGCTCTGCCTGCTCTCTAAGCCAACTGAAATGTTCATGCCTGCATTTAGGACGCTGCCAAGCCTGAGGTAATGAGCCCTGATGACAGGTAGGTTGTATTAGCTCAGGCTTGGTGCTTCGTGGTTGGGGCAGCCCAGCAAGGGTGGGAACATCTCATCTTCACCCACAATCTCTCTCTATCCTCCAGGAATGCCCTGTCTCACCTATTCACCAAGAGAGAAACCAGTAATCTGATAACTGGTGTCCCCACGTTTCCAAGAGAGAAAGCTCCAAGTACTTACTGAATTCAGGGTGTTCAAACTTGAATTTTATACAGTTGACAACCCACTCTATGTTTGAACACTGTTCTGGAATTAGGCTGCGTGTGAATTAGGTTCTTTTCCTTTTATTCTGGGGATTTAATGGTTTCATCTGCTGTTGAAATCCCAGGCATTCCTCTCTAGCTGCTCCAATGTGATGCTAAGAGGTCCTGAAAGTACCGACAGTTTCATAGCACCTGATAGAGGAGTTGCTGTAAAGGGAGTATAAATACCAAAGTGATCCTCCTGTGAAACATAGGCTTTCCTTGAGGAAAAGCGTCAAGGAAGCATCTGCAGAGACTTTACTCACAGCCATGTGCAGTCTCAATGTTAGAAAGATGCTCAGTTTTGATCTGTTTAAAGTAATTTGGACGATGAAGGCGCTTAAGGAAATGAAAATGAACTCTTCCATCCTTTGAGTTCAACAGGCATCCCTGGGAATAGGAGACCTGAATCCCGGAGCGAGTCCTCTGTTCTCCCATTGAATTGCTCTTGTCATGAAATTGATTAATCTGGACACTGTCTGCCTATTGCGGACAATAAATCCCTTGGGAACGAAATGGTCCAGCTTTGTTTATAACAACTGGATGGCTCTATAATCCTCCCGTTAACATTCTCCCTCCTGTATGAAAATGACACACTCCGAACTGGGGCTGTGATGTAGAGCAAGTGGAGATACTACCATGTTCAGACCATACTGTTGGAAATGTTTTGGGGGGCATCAAAGCGGATCCCTGCAGCATGTCCCATGAAGGGAATAGCCAAGGGAAGCTCAAGGCCCCACCACATTATAATCAGCAATTTCTCAGATGCCTTTCACAGGGCCAGAAATGAAATCCTAGTTGTCCAAATTGCCTTTAATTGCCTTAATTACACGCTCACCCTTTATTATTTCCTATCTTCCTTTACTTGCCGCACATTTAAACAACACTAAAAGGAACAGAGCCAGCATGTTGGTGTTGTATTTGCTGCTCTTTATACACAGCCCTGCCACAAATTACTCCAGCAAACCCCGAGACTGGTAGATGGAGTAATGCTTTTGAGGCAGTGACAGAGAACAAAGTATGCTGGGTCATGCACAGAGAGCGTATGGGGCTTTGGTTTCACTTCTGAAATGTTGTGGCAAACTTCAAAGGAGGCTCAACACAGAACTTAACAGAAAAGCTGACCCCAGGCACCAGTTGATGTTCATGATGATGGAAGTACTCCCTCGCTCTCCAGAAACTCTCAAGCACAGAAAGGAGAGAAGTCGCCCGATGAGCGAAGAGTCTTATGAAACAGAGAAAGGTTTGGTCAAGAGACAGGAGCTTTCTGAAACATTACCATACATGAAGAAGTTCATTTAAGACGACTATTAATAGACAGCACAATCACTACCACTCATTCCTTGAATCTGTTACTCGTTTCAAGGTTTGCTTTCAGTATTGACAAAACACTGGTCATACAAAGAGTTTCAACGAGCTCCCTCTTGCATTAGAAACCCAATTATGCGGTTTTGCTCTGTTTTCCCCTGCATGATCTCCATCTGAGCTCTCTCAGTACAAAACAAGCTTTCCACACTTAACTAAATCTCAGCAAGAGGTTGCACATGATCTTAGGCAGTGCCACAGAAACCATTCCCATTGCTAAGCACATTTATTGGAGTAATTGGAACAGAACGACTGCCACGATTGGCAGGCTAATTCCTGCCTGGAGAGAAGACGTTAACTAGGCTGTGATCCCGCCTGGCGGGCTCCCCTCTAGTCTGGTATTCAGGGGGTTCACAAAAACACTTCTTAACGTTCCCCTTTATCCAGGCACAGCAATGGAACCAGGCTTCCAGGTGAGAGACTGCTCCCACGGTCACTCGGACAGCAACAGGCAGGATGAGAGCTTGTCCCACCAGCGCTGCCTCCATCCATCCCCTACACAGCCCCAGAGGTGCTCACAGCTGGAAGGCACTGCTGGCAAAGGCACTTTTACATGTTGGAGGCTCCATGGCTGTCATGCAGCTCCGTGTCCTGCACCCCAGTCAGGCCGTTAACAAACCCCAGTGTAAAACCTTCCCCAGATGTCAGGATCGATGGCAGCGGAGCGTCCTGCGGCAGCCCCATAGCCGTGCTGAGCCATGCTGTGCTTTATGAACTACTGTTTACACAGCAAACCAACTGTGGAATCTTCAAGTATTTCCTATGAGTGATGGGAGCCCTCCCCGCACTCCCTGCCTGTGGAAAGCCCCAAACCTAAACACCAGAGTCTGGGGAAAAATACAAGCCTGGGATCAAGTGTAACTTCTCCTGGAGATATGGTTTAGTTATGGAGAAGGGCACCGGTGTGGATAATCATCCTCCAAGGGGGAGGAATCTTTCAGCACAGAAATCTTTATTGGATAATCTCAGAAAACCCTGGGGTTGAAAGTGAAGAAACTAGTTGCTCATCTTCCTACCTGCCAAAAATCAGTTCAGCACTGCTGGACCACACCGTACGCTGAGAGCAGCTGTCCAGATAACAGGAATCGTGTTTGTAAATGTCTATCTAGGAAATTATAGTCCATTGCATTAGAAGATAAATAGTATTTAGGTACTCGGGTTATCTTTGCCAGTGAATAGAACGAGGGACCGCGTCGCGTGTCCTCGAACGTGAACCGTACCCTTTCATTTGGGGTATTTTCGCTCTTAAATCCTAACGGCTCTGCCACGCCTCGCCCGTAACGGGCACGGCAGAGAACAGGGGCGAAGTTTGGCTCAAAGGGGCAAGTTTTCCCGAGGGGAAACAGACGCCGGGACCCACAGTGCGATTCGGGGGCGCCCGTCCCCAGCGCCCGGCCCCGCTGCGGCTCCGCGCCGGGACTCACCTCTCGGAAGAGCTGCTCCACGCGGGGCTGCAGCGCGTCCAGCAGCGGCCCGGGTCCGCGCTCCTCCAGGGCGGCCAGCCGGCCCTGCAGCTCCGCCGTCTTGGCGCCCAGCAGCAGG
>JANRGW010032800.1:0-68627 GCA_024733675.1 Psilopsiagon aymara | reverse complement strand
CTCTGAATCTCTTCTCTGCCCAACCTGTAGCTGTGCCTGGGATTGCCCCGACCCAGGTGTAGGACCTTGCACTTGGCATGGTTAAACTACATCAGGTTGGCATCAGCCCACCTCACAAGCATGTCAAGGTCCCTCTCCTTCTGGATGGCATTCCTTCCCTCCAATGTATCAACTGAACCACCCAACTTGGTATCATCAGCAAACTTGCTGAGGGCGCACTCAATCCCACTCTCCATGTCACCAACAAAGCTGTTGAACAAGACTGGTCCCAACACCGATCCCTGAGGGACACCACTCGTTTACTGTCCTCCAGCTGGACATTGAGCCATTGACCACAACTCTTTGTGTGCGGCCATCCAGCCAGTTCTTTATGCACAGAGTGGTCCACCTATCAAATTGATGTCTCCAATTTAGAGACAAGAGTGCTACCAAGGCCAGGAGACCTACTGGCTTGTAATTTTAGATGCTTGAAACAGCTGTTAGAACTGCAGCTTCACATGCAGTATTTTTTAATCTACCAAAATCAGCTGGCTATGTTTGAGATCCTATCTAGAAAATCAAAACATGTGCAACTCGACAAAACCCAGTCTTCCAGGCCTGGGACAAGTTGTGTGGTTTTGTTTAAACAGCATGACAAACTCCAGCATGGGTTTGCCAGCAAACCCAATTAATATGAAGTCCCAGTTATTTTGTTTCTGGGCTTAGCAGTTTCAGATATGCCCAGCAGAGAGCTCTTTGTCTCTAAAACTCTGTTTCTAAGGAATGTGCCCCAGAAAACTTTAACATGAAAAAAGCGCACATCAGATAGGAGAGGCAAACTGCTATAAGGATGTTCCATGTCTGGTTTAAGGCATCAAAAAGAAACGTACTGAATTAACATGCTCTCACCTTCTTTTAAATGCACCCTGTGTAGTCTCCACTCCTGTTTCAATTAGAAATTTAGAAGAACAAGGGTCACTGAAAGTTTGGGGTTCAAACTTTGAGTTCAGGCAACCTTTCTCTGAGGTATGTGATTGTTTGTCTAAATAGTTAATTACTTGAGGATGCTTATTTAAAGAAAACTATAGTAATTTATAACTAACTAACTAACTAAATGAATTGATAGTGAACATCACTTGGAGACCTTCTCCAGCAACAGTAAACGCCTTTCCCTTCCTCACGGCTGAGTGTGTTCCCAAAGTATCCAAAATTTGCACTCCTGAAGCCATGGTTTCCTGCACATCTGGCGAGTGCAAAGCCTACACCAATAATGCACCACACAGCGCTGCAGATAACTACCAACTAGCAACTCAATTTGTCACCCTGGTTCTCTTTTCCCTTTCCCCTTCAGAACAACTGCGGTAAATTTTGTCAGTTTACTTTTGGAGTCAAAGTAAGCACACACCTCTCCTTTGGCTAGCATGTGTTACATGGAGTCCCTACAGTGCTACTGCCATCCGCAGCAGTGTCATTGCACTGGGTCATAGCAGTGGCAGGGGCTCGGGGACACCTCCCAATCTATAGTTGAAATGACATGCATTGCATATGAAAGTGCAGGTTAAATGATACTACCCAAAGTCTGCTGAAACCAGGGTGTATCAAATACTTTCTAGTGTTACCAACTTTTTTTTATTATTATTTTATTTTGAAAGACCTCCCCAGGACTCCGGCCTTGCTAATTCTTATTTATAAGTAAATTCTCAACTTATTTAGAGGAACATATTCTGAGGAGACCCTTGGAAATTCACTGCAGGGATTGTCTGTTGGCTTGCAGTACAATAATGCAGGTAATGAAAAGTTCCAAGCCAAATTTGCTATAAATATGAAAGAAAAATGTTCAAGTTCTATAATTTTATACACAAAGTATAGTTCTAATCTTTACTATTTCTCCTATCCCATGCCATCCTGACTCCTGCATTTATAATCTCTCCATAACCCCTAGATTTAATTTGCATGGTTTGCAAGAAAAATGATGAGACGAGAGGTTTCCTTTTCTCCACATGACTGAATCTGGTTTGTTTAAACTACGATGCAAATAATGATGAATTATTCACTTATCTTCTTTTTCATGAGTTATGCACAGGCCTATTTTTAAGAAGTAATTTGTAGTCTCTAGGTATCTTTAGTCTCTCCTTGCTGGAAAGTCCAACCAAATACTCCACCACAGATTTTCTGCAGACTTCATTGATCGTTTCATGCTGCCCAGGCTGTGACTGGTCAATGTGTGGTCTCAGGTGCCTGGGTTTGATTATAAGAAAAAGAACGACTCTGTAAGGAATGACATTTCCCATGTATAAGTATGCTGGCTCTTACACAAATGCAGACTTTGCAAAGACCTCCATCAACATCCGTATGACTAAAGCTCAATTAAGTGCTATTGCAGAGTAGAGAGAAAGATGAAGGAAGCAGAGGAAAGCAAGTGGCTACTCTGATACCTAAAGAAGGCTCCTGAGATCAATGCGTTCATTCCCACCCTGCCCTAGCTCAGTTCTCCACCTTTTTCCTCGAAAGAAACTCAGTCTCCACCTACTGGTAGAGAAAATGGAGAGTCAACCTTTTTCTGCTCACTCTAGGGCTTGCTGGGAAGCAATTCAGCTGAGTGCTGCAATACCACTACTCATTATCAATTTTTCACAGTACATCAGCAAGTTAGTTTTCTTATGGAAAACCTTACTTCACCGCTTTCTATTCTTCTCACCCACAGTCTCTGCCTGAAGGCTGTGATTCTCTCCCAAACCTATCAGTTTGTTTCCCTGGCCAACTGAGAAAGCTAATTAGCTGTTTTCTGCTGATGCCTTTCTCTAGGACAGAGAAGCAGCCAGAATTCAGATGCCTGAGTGATAACATGAGCATCACAGCTGTCCCTGCCATGATGCTTGTCCACACATATAAGTAGGTTGGTCACTGAAAACAAGCTTTGTCATCTCCCCTCCTTGATCCCACCCAAAGCTTGAGGCTCAGAAGACCCTGGAAAATGGCTCTCCACAGCTCAGAGGAATGTGAAACTCATTGTGAACGTCCCTGACATTGCTTGTTGTTGAGGCACTTGTGCTCCCAGCCTGTTTGGGCATAGGGTGTGCTCCCAGTACCAGGACGGTTAAAACAGTTAGGAGAGCAGGGTAACCAGAGGGCAGGCCAGAACTGGAAGAGGCCACTGGCCCAATGCAAGGGTTCCATACCCAGCTTAGAAGGAGTACAAGGCACGCACGTTTACCACAGCTACAAGTGTCTGGGAAGTTCCAGTGCATTTGTGAAGTTATTGAGAAAAAAGCCAGTGGTTAGCAAAGACCTGCATGGCTTTTCAAGCCTCTGAATTTGCTCAGTATCTAAATTTGATCCCTGCCAGCAAAGATAAAATCTACCTGGTTTTAGTGTGGGATGCCATTAATGCCTGAGGA
This sequence comes from Psilopsiagon aymara, assembly GCA_024733675.1. NCBI lineage: Eukaryota > Metazoa > Chordata > Aves > Psittaciformes > Psittacidae > Psilopsiagon > Psilopsiagon aymara. Next base: position 65,250 of record JANRGW010032800.1, on the reverse strand, counting down.
GACTTTAATAACAGCAGAAAATATTCATAAACTGATCCTTAGTGATTTTTGTATGCAGATCTCTATCTAAAATAGTCTTCTACTTTCCATTCTTAGACAGACTCTTCCACTGCAATTTTGGATGCATCTTGCAGAGGGCTGACAGCCCCCTTTTGCAGTGGAGCCGCAGCAATGAGCAGTGAAGGTACCCAGAAGGAAAAACATTCGGAAAGGTTTGTATTCCAATTCCCGATTTCATGGATTAGTCTGAAAGTTGTATTATCTATTCTGCTTGAGTGGCAGCTGCTTATAAGCCTTGGGGGAGAAATACTAAATATCACTTTCTCTTTCATAAGAAAGATGATCTTATTTATTTGAACTGGGTTTTATTCTGTGCTTTTTATATGCACCAAAGCAGCGAACATTACCTCAGCACTCCAGAAGTGTTCTACCCTGTGCCTTTGAATCAGCCCACCCTGCCAGACTTGACACCCAGGTTTGACATTTCAAAAGAACTTTGTACTTACATGGTAATTGAGTTCTCCCAAATCCCCGACAGAACATGGCCCAACTTCATCCCCTGAAAAATGATTGACTGCCACAGTGATTCCCTTGCTACTTTTCACTAAATTCCTGTGGGATACGTTATATTCCCATGGAGTGGGTCAGAAAATGTAAGATTTAAAGCACAAAGCTGAAAAAATTTTCATATCATGCATTCAATATGACACCAGTTTTTCATTGTTTCAAAGCTGTTACATGTGTTCTCTCTATTTTTCTCAAAAATGTGACTGGAGACCAAAATGAGACCAAAATGAGAATGGAGCCATCCATTTATTCACCGTCATAAACTAACTTGGATAACGTTTGCAGTGAGAACAGTCTCCCAGAGAACATCATAGCCTGGAACAAAGCTGGAAAAAATGAAAATTTGATCTGTTTTAACTGTTGTGGTTTAAGCCCAGCCGTAAATCAGCCACACACTTGGTTAGCTGCCCCCCTTCCTCCCCCCCACTCACAGAGGGATGGAGAGGAGAATTGAAAGAATGTAACTCCCATGGGTTGAGATATGAACAGTCCAGTAACTAAGGTATAACACAAACCACTGCTGGTACCACAATAATAATAATGATAAGGGAAACAACAAGGGAAGAGAATACAATCGCTCACCACCCGCCGACCAATACCTAGCCCAACCGAGCCATGAACTAACTCTTCCTGGTCCCTGCCCCCTGTTTTTACATTCTGGGCATGACGTGCTGTGGTATGGAATACCTCTTTGGTCAGTTTGGGTCAGGTGTCCTGTCTCTGCTTCCTCCCAGTGTCCCCTTCTCCCTGGCAGAGCACGAGGCTCAGAAAGTCTTTGGTCAGACTAAGCATTTGAGCAGTAACTAAAAACATTGGTGTTATCAGCGCTGTTCCCAGGCCGAATGTCAAAACCGCAGCACTGCACCAGTTACCAAGAAGGAGGAAAATGACTGCTACTGCTGAGCTCAGGACAATGGGCTGCTTGGATGACTGTCCTTGCCATTGCATTGAGTTTGTTCTGATTCCTGGTCCTCTAGTCAGCTGAGAGAACTAGGAGTAACAGCTGTCATCAAGCCCCAGGCCACCCGGCAGATCAATAGATAAGTTGAGATAAGAATATTGTTCTTACCTCCTGGGGCTGTGGCTGGACAGGCTGCCTCCACTATGTTATCAGAAAAGCCCATTAAGTGCAACCTGTTTATCCCAGCACAAACAAATTTAATTTCTTCTTTCTTTTAAGTCTTTCTAGTTCTCTGTCACCAAACATTGATTTAAAAATAGACGTTTATCTTCCCTGGGCAGAACACTTTGGATATTTGCAGTCCTCTGAACTTGCTCTTTAACACTGGAAAGTGATAGTTCTAGCAAATTGAAACCTATGATAGACTTTTTAACAGGCAGATAATGCCACCAGATTTACATGCTGACAATGGAGTTGATGTTAATGGAAGATGGTATGAACTAAGCGAACTTTGAAGTCCTTTAATGCTAAAAGCTGGCAGCAGGTAGGTTTTTAATTTACAAGCTCCACTCACCATCTACTTGTCATTGGGAGCCTGAGGCTTGTGAATGGGTAAAAATGGATAAAGCAGTTAAAGAGGTGCTGAAGTATTATTAGATGTGGAGTGCTCACAGCAAATACTCTGCAATTGCCACAGTGATTAGGCACAGAGGCACAGGCTGACAGTCATTGCCAGCTGGTGCCAATGTGCTCTAGTGGGAGATCCACACCTATTTGAGCATGTGTTTACAGGGAATAGAGGATGGCAGCCTTAATAATAGCTTCATGCCAGGAGAAACAAGCAGTGACCAGGAAGCCATTTTTAATAAGACTCATGAATGTTTATATTTTGTCACCACTTGCTCTTGGGAAGCCAAACTCAATGCAGGTGTGCTGGAAATGTGCTCCTGAGCTGCATTAGGCACCACTGTGTTGTGCAGGATGTCCTGAGCCCTTGGCTGCTATGGTGCTGTGAGGTGAGAGGTAAAGTCGCAGTCTCTCTCACTGGGGTGGTGGCACAATTTGCAATGGGGGACAGGTCTGTGTGCCAGATAGAATGTATTTTGCTGTTCTCTGGTTTTGATTTTTCTGGGAGATGTGAAAGGAAAGGGGAGGGGAGATCACAGTGCGTGCTGAAATTTGCAGAAGCTATTTGTCTCCTTACACGAAGGACATGTCCAAAACCAGACACATCAGAGTAACGGGGGAGGAAATTTGACAAGAAGGAAACACTTAAAATAATGGGATCACTGATAAGGTCAGGGTTATGAAGAAGTCCGAACTGGGTCAAAGCTCCTCATTTCAAACTAATGAACCCCTTGATGACAGGAGCTGGAGTTTCTTGACGAAGGGAATGGACTGTTCACAGCCAAGTGGTGATGTCAGTGTTGACAGCAGCAACGAGAGGTTAAAGACAGTAATTTAATTGAATTGGACAAGCATCTGACACCTTTCTGGTCAAGAGGGTCTGGCAAATTCCTCTTCTGGGTTCAGATGCAACACTTTATCTATAAAATATCAAGTCCAAACAGAGTTCAGTTTTACATGCTCACATAGAAATTCACCTTTTATTCACCAGAAACATCTTGTTCCATGGCTCATAAATATTAACCTAATATAAATGTAACCTCTGTGCTCCCAGGACCGATCATGAGTGAGTGAATTTAAGAACTAAAATTTCCAAGCTGCAGTTTCTTTTCCTGTTTTTGGACTCCTCTGCTAGACAATGAGCGAAACCACCACCACGTGTGGTCAGCTCACACTCAGAAATGACCCCCTCCTTAATTCCCACCTCCCTTCCTCTGGCTCCCCAGTTGTAGCAACACAACCACAAATATCCCAGCCTGACTTTGCGAGCATCTCCATTGCCCCATCCACAAAAGCTGTGTGAGAGCATTACTGGTTTCTGTGGTGCTGTGGCCACATCAGTTCTGCTGTGTCCTTCTCCAGTAATTTACTAGCTTGCTGCCGAAAAGCAGCACAGTTTAGAAGTCACTGGTAACAGAAATGTCCAAGTGATTTTGTGCCGTAACTTCTGAGATGAAAAACTTGGCTGGGAAAAAACAGAAGCCATAAGTCTATTTGCCTCACCTACTTACTGTGAGCTTATCTGGAACAGCTTGTGAAATTCTTTGGAAACATAATGTATTTAGCAGATAGGGGCCAAGACTTTGAGCTCGCCAAAAGCAAACTTTAATTCACAGTCTTGATGTCATGGGAGAGCTAAACTCCAAGTGGTCTGATGCAAGGCTTTTCTGACATTTATATGGTGAAATACAATTCAGTCCCATATTTAAAGCCGGGATGGGGGAAGTAAACAGAAAAAGATCTCTTGGGAAAGTTTCAAGGCTGATGACCGACATTTAAAAGTTACCCTCATTTCTCCTAAGGGTCTTTGAAAGAAGTGCTGAGATTCCCCTTTTGGGCAAGGGAAGATCTGTATAGTTGGCTTTGAATCTTGAAGTATGAATTTTTTTCAGGTGCTGAATGCCTTCAGCTTCTGCAATTTCTCTGCCACCATACAACACCTCAGAAATAACAGAGGTGCTTTTGAGTACTTCTGTCACCAAGCATGCCACCCTACTCCACGTAGAAAACCTGTGTTAGCTCTAAGGCTACCCTTAGTCCTGCTTCCTTCTACCTTGCCTCTCTTGCTGAGTGCCTTCTTCAGTCCCATCTGCTACCTGCTCCTTACAGAGACAGAACACAGAGCTTGTTGCATGCTTCAGATTTCAAATGTGATGCTCATCTCATACCCAGTGAAGACCACAAAGACAATTGAGTAAACAAGCAGAGTGATAGAAAATGTAATTAGCCTATTTTTATGATGAGGCAGGAGATGAAGTCCTGACTGCCTGTTGTTATTCAAGAGCTGATGGCACTTTCTGTGCAGAGGAAGCCAATGACTCTTGCCCTGTGTGAACACATTATGTTCCACTTCAGTTTCCATGGCATTTTGCTGTTCTTGGCCCAAATAATTCTTCAGTCTTTGTGAGGGCCACAGTCCTGAATAGCAAATCGTTTCAGCACAGATGTAGCAGTATGACAGGTTGTGTGATGAAAATTAGCTTAGAACTGATTTAGCTGAATACTTGTGTCTGTGAAGGGTCACCATGGCTATGGTTTGCATTCAAAGGCTCACCGTATGCTGAGAAAAGCTCCAGCATGATAGACCCCAAAAAGGTACCAATGTGTCTAAAAGTCAGATGTTGCAATGAGATGAGCAATCCAGGACCTAGAGCCCTGCATTAGACACCTGTGTGCAAGGAAAGCTTTGCCCCCAAGCTCCCAGACCATCATGCTGAGAAGATGGCCTACGCTGACCTAAAAGAGTGTGCTTGTGGGGCAGCAGGGTGACATCTCCATCCCTCAGGAGTCATTATGTTCAGGGCCAGAACCTGCGTCTCTGGTTTTCCTTAAAATAAATGAAGAGAGGTGCTATGAGCAATGGCTAGAGCTGTTTCCTGGAGAGACAAGAAGGTAAGATTTCATTCTCTCATTTGTCTGGAAGGGACCAAATCCACACAAATTAGGAGGTGTAGACTGAATGTGAGGCATGGCATGTGTGAGTCCACCTCCCACCCAGATGAGGTCTTGTGCCTCCTAGGTTGGTGACCGGGGGAAGAGGGAGTCTGGCTCCCTGCTATTGTAAAAGAAGTCCCCATTTTTCTCCCACCACTTGGTTTGAAGATAAGAGTGATGACTGAGCATGCAACATCAGTTAAGCATGTTCTGCAACCACCTCTCAGATCAGCAATCTTGAGGATCATAGGTAAAGGTCTAGTTTCACCATAGAGATTGTAGCTGGGCACAGACAAGGTGTTAAGCCCAAGGAAGGAGTATTTGCAAAAACCTCAGCTCTAGGCATCTGCAACACTTGAGTGTGGAAGGAATCGCACCTCTGAAGTCAGCAGTCTGGGTGCTTCCTGGCCAGATGAGGATTTTTCTAATGGCAGTTTTAGATTTGGTGTCATGCAGAGAACTGGAACATGCTTATCTAGACCTTCAGGATTATCTTAATATGTCAAGAAGATGCCTGCTGTCTTTCAAAGCATTCGCCTATTCTTTGTCATAGAAAGGGGTATTTGATGGAAGTGACAGTCTGCATGCATTACAGTTTAATGACGCTTGTGACTGAAGGTTCTATAAAATATGCTTAGATTCTGCATTACAAGATCCAGTAATAGAGGAATTAGCTTACTGTGTACACAGGAGAAAAGCTTCTCTCTGGGACAATTTACAGAGGCTGTAGAAAAGGATTGGCTAGAATTTTTCTCTGAAACAAGGCTGCTGCTTGTATAGCAATTTTTACTGGCAAGTCCATCCCCAAATGTATTGTTTTGTCATTATTTTCCTATTATTCACACTGAAAAAATATCATCATAAAAATATTACTTGTTTCAGTACGTAACTTGGTTACTAAGGTTACCAGATGAGTTCTGCTTGGAATGATTTACAACTCCTAAATACTCTTTCCTCCCCCAGCAAGCCGACTGAGAAGAAGAATCTGCCCTAATAAATTAACCATGGTAAATGTGGACTGACCTACGAATTAAGAAATAGAAGGTTAAATACAAACATCGATCAAAGGCAAGAACTATAAATAGATAATGAACTGAAGAAACAATGCCTGCAAAGCAAAAGACTCCTGGAGTTTTCACATTTGATGGCAAACACTGTTTAAGTAGTCTGCTCACCAAAAAAGGAAGATACTGCTTAAGGCAGTCAGAGGAAACGTTGTGCAGCAGGAAGCCTTGCCACTTCCACCTAGGAGTCAAAGAAAAAAATCCCATCCTACATAAAACATCTGTGAAAATGGATTTGGTCAGTAACACTGAAACATGGATCATACAGGCCAACAAGCAGATCCCTATGTGTCATCACAGGTCCTCAGGGCAGTTGCATTGATCCATAGTGAATGAGGATCCAGATTCAAGTTCACCCTTGTGTGTATAGAACCCAGTATTTCAAAGCGTACACCAGATTATAGGAGACTTCAAGTCCCACGTGCGCTTCCCCCAGACTTTACTTTTAACTCCTGACAACTGAATTTACTTCTGAAGGAAGAGGTTTTGCCCTAGATATTTGCCACAAGGTGTTGCTGCTAGTTAATTCTGTTTCTCCTCCACTCAGCCTCCCTAGCTGGGTCTTAGAGACTTAATTTCCTCACTGTTATCAGCTAAAGGCACATCTGCTTTCTGATTCACTTAAGATGATTTTTAAATCAAGCTGGAGCTGCACATGACTCTTCCTAATTGGTACGCTCTGACTTATCACCTTGGAGAAGTCCTAGCCATGCCCTAAATCCTGATGATTAAGTCAGCCTCTTAGTAATATCCCAAATCGCTTCTACGCAGGTGTACAATAATAATTTTATGAGACAGTTTCTTGGCTGCAGAAAGGTGTAGAAGAGGTGTGGGCCTGTCTCAGAGCATATTGCTCTTCTTAGTGCCAACCAAGAACCATCTTGCCACCGAGGCATTGCTGCATGGTGCCAAAGGGTCTGCCTTCCTGTTCTCCCCTTGCCAGCTGCTAAACTATCTTCTTTCTTTTCACTTCATTCTGGCCAATTTAGCAACCTTCTTCAGGAAACCAGCTGTCTGATTGTACACTGAGCATACAGCGTTACGCTTGCATACCCGGGCACAGCTCCCTTGGCTCATTCACATCATCTTGAAGTGAGGTTTGGAAAATCACTGAACCTGCTGTTCCACAGTACATCTGTATACATGGGGATGGTGGCATCTGATCCCTCCTTAATTTTACACTGCTCTGAATGACAGTACTTAAAAGGGACAGTTTTCCCTTTCATCGGAGGCACACAGTGAGCTCTCTCTTGCATGCTGCTGCAGCAGAGTTCATCTTTGAGATAATGCTCTGCATTATCATCTCTCTGAGGTAAAGCTGGTCCCAAGACCAGGCATGGGAATTATTGTCTCTGTGTGGCTCTTTCTAGTCAATGCTTATATTTTCTGTAATCCATCATCACAGAGCTTTCTATCAGTTGGGGAGGGAAGGAAGAGGAGCGAGATCAAGGGATAGGTGAGAATTATCTGACTAGCCTTTTGTCTTCCCTTTAGTGAACCCTATGGGCCAAAGCTCTATGTAAATCCCTTCTTGCTGAACCCATCTCAGAAACTGGGGTGCTACCTGCCACAGTCTATAGATCAAGTTGTTCTCCACTAGCACAGCTCTTCTTGAGACACAGCGGGAGAGAGCCCAAAGAAACAATAGTACGCTGTAATCCAGTGGGGGAAACTGTAGTCCAGGGAGACCGGGGGCCTAATTGTTGTCAATATTCTTCCTCTTCTACTCCCTGTCCTGAAATGGCAGTAAATGGAAGCAGACACATGATAAATACTCACACACGCAGTCACAGGTAGCTTGGTAATGTCTGTCAAGATGTGCTCACTGCTGACCTGCTCCTGAGTTAAAGCTGGAGGAAATGGTGGCAGCTAAGAGGAAGCAGCACTTTCAGATCAGGCAATTTAAATGCTGCTGTGGTGCCCACTCAGAGAGACTTCACTTTCTGCTAATGGAAGATGTTCTGAAGGGGCAAAATCCCTCTCTTAATCCATTCCCACACCCTCATAAATTCATGACAGCTGATGAGCATCTTTTGTTTTAATGGCTTTGGTCCTTGGATGACTTCTACTTTACCCTCATGCCCTTTGGATTTAAACTGCATTAGCCAACATTGTTACTTGCCCGCATATTAGTCAGCTGTTGTGTGTTTTAACTAAGGAATAGCACAGTTCAATTCACATATTTGTTAAGCGATTTATGAAATTATCAAAAGATTTGTTCAGATAACCTTGATGTATTTTATGAACACAGCTCTAACAACAGCATTTTGACAGAAAGAAAACAGACAGCTCCTTCAGGCATCTTCAACCTCATTTCTCTTGGGTCGTAGGACAAACAGAATGGAGCAACCCATGTAGCCTGCTTAGGACTCACCTTGAAGAAGGAAGTGAAAGCATAGTTGGGCAGGTGTGTAACGCTTGGAAACACATGCCCAGATTTCAATGCGGTGGTACTGGCAATAGCTTTCTCATCAGCCTAAACCTAGGTAATGGGTCAGTCAAGGAATATCTATTTACTCCCACCTGTCTGCTTTCCTTAAATCCCTGCAATATTTTTGTTAGAAACTTGGCAGACAGTTTTAACTTAGGAAGTTTTTTAGTGTAGATTTGCCATTTCCTCGTTAACCACCATTCATCAGCAAAGAGAAGGTCAAGTCCACCTGACAGCAGTGCCCAGCATTAGAACACCAGCCTCATTTCTCATTAAGGGCAAAGTCAGCACAGTGGTGACGTGTGCTTTGCTGTCAGGAGTCCTGGATTGGGTTTTCTTCCCTAGCTTGTTCCTTTCTCCTGGCTCATTACAGTACAAGCATGGTAATAACAGCTGGACCTCTGATGAAAGCATTTCAAAATGAGCAGGTGTGAAGATATCTTCCTCTGCTATCAAAGTGAGCCTCAGTTTTTCAACCTGAGGTTACAAATGAAAGCTCTGCAATGCTGTCAGCTTAACAAACAACAGTGAGGTGATGTTTAAAGCATGAATGTTCCAGGGTAACCAAATATAGAGTCAAGTTTGGATCCTGACCAGACATGGCATGAGCCCTGCAGGAAGTCTCTGTGTTAAAAGCACACCCTCTTAGCTGAATGATCAGAGAGGACTCACCTTTTGTAGTCTTAAAAGTGGGTTTATATACAGGGAAAATCTCAACAAATTATAAACAAGATCAAAATGCAGCCTCATTACCGGTTACCTTGGTAAGTGCTGTGCAGCACAAGGCTCTTCAGGAGAGAGTTTCTGAGGAGAAGAAATGATGTAGCCAAAATATTACCTTCTAGGCTCATAGCCCACTGCTGCCTGTCAGTCACCAGATAAATTCTTTCTCAGGATGGTTTCCCTTGCCAAAAGGAGCACTGTGCTGTTGTCTGCGATAGGCAGTTTCAAAACAGCAGGTTTCTGTTTGTCAGCTACAGATGAAGCTGGGCTTTTGTCCCTTCACTTGGGTCATCGTGTCTAGTTGCTGGCTTATGGGTGCAAATTGAGTGCCAGAGAAGAGTCAAATTCGATTTGATGCTGTAGTTAATTCCTTAGGAATAAAAATGCTTACAGGAATATGACAGCACCTTCTGTCTGCAAGCAGGAATGCTAGGTTCCAGCAAGGCTCAAAATGCAACATATTTACTCAAATGTAGAGCAATGGATTAATTTTCAAGTGTATTTATAAACACTGGGAAGTTCTACCTATCACAGAAAAAAGACACAGCATGTTTCTGAATGCCTAGGTCCTGCTGAAATCTTTTCAAGCCCTGTGAAAGAGTGTCAAAGGAAGAAATTTACACCAATTACTTGTTTGCTTTTCTGTGTCCTGACTCCAAATAATGCAGTAGTTCTTTTACCAGAAGCCTACAGGAACGCAGTAGAACTGCATGACATGGTGAAGGACCAAGGCATGAGGTTAAAGTGCAGCAGTCTTGAAAAAGGGGAAGCTCTGGATGGGCATGTCACAGGAAGAGTTGTGGTTTGAAGTGATGGGATGATGGGGATAGTGGAAAAAGAGGACCTAGAAGTGACATATATACAAATTCTGATTTTTCACTCATAAATTGATCTTTGCTGGACAACAAGCAAAAAGAGGTTGCTGTGTCAACCTTGCCCAAACTTTAGGCAAGCTTGCTTTGTAAGACTAATATATGGCTGAGAAGGAAAATTCATGCTTTTCCTGTTTGTAGGCAAGTTGTATGTTTCTTCTGTTTCTTCAGTTGCTCTTTGAATCATAAACCAAGAACTAAGGATTGCATGTCCTCTATGTATTGCCACCATTGGGTCTTTTCTGCTGTCAGTTAGGCTTCACACTGCCCATCTGAGTTAAGCAAAGCTGATACAGAACAAGGCTCAGAAAGCTTTCTTGTGGACCTGCTCTGAGCCCTTATTTTCCATTCCCAGTAGAACAGGACACATTCACAGGCTTGAAACAAGGGCGATAGCAAGGAGTCCCTTTTCTGTCCCAGCCTTCAGCCCCCCATGATCTGTGCAACACCCTGCTGATTCAAAAGCAGAGGAGATCCTACTGGCAGACTGATATGTCTGTGATATGTGCATGCACTAAGGATGGTGATCATGGTACTACCACTGCTCTCTTCATGCAGTTCTTTAAAGGTGAAATGCTCAGTGTAGATAGATAAACAGTAACAGTTGTTATCTCAGTCGCCCACTGTGAGAATTGCTTGTGATGTTGTCCCATCACTCCATCCCTCAGCTTTGACGTGGCTTTTAAGATAACTTTGTTTCTAAAAAGCTAAAAATAGTCTTCTTTTAATTTTTTTTTTTTTTTTTTTTGTCAACAGTGTAATTTAATCCATGGGTGACCATATTAGCTTTGACATGAAAAATTCATGGCTGCAATGCCTTACTCAAGAAAGAGGAAAATCTGGACATTTATCACTATAAAGGTAGTAATATACTTATGTTTTTGATTTAAAACTGTGATATTTCAAGTACCTCATGTCAAAACAGAAGAGAATCAGCAATTGCTAGCAACAGCTAAAATTTAGGCATTTATAGCCTACTTATTTTTCCTGGGGGCTAGGATTTAGTGGCATTCTTATGATTTGGGAAAAGGCAGAAGAGGAAAAAAAAGGGGCTTTGCAGAGCCATCCTGTGACAAAGATGTGCTAATAATTAAAGATCTTTTACTTACCAGCTGTGTATAGGCACTATTGGGCTCTATATATAGGCTCTATTTCCAGCTCAAAAGCTGGAGTCATTAAACGTCACTTTGGAACATTATTCATTTCCACTTCATTATTTTAATTTCTCACCTATAACTATTTTGTACCATTTTCATTGCTTTGCTATTTCCCTGCATCTTTTCTCTTCAGTGGATTTTGTCTCTACTCCTGAAACGTTTCCCATAAAACTGGAAGTTCAGCGTGGGCTGACATGGATTACCTATTCAGCTTGATTTCCTCTATAACTTCTTGCCCATTTTCCTTCAGTATCTCATGATAAGGACAACAGCCATAAGATAAAGGCACGGTAGCCTGTTTTTCCTACCCCAATCCTGTCCCCTGATGTCCTCTGTGGACAAATCCTACTCTCTCATCACTATTTTGATGCTCTCTTTCAGGCTATCTTTTGGTCCCTGCAGGGTGCTGGCCACTGGGGTAGTCCTTTTCCACTATAATATCATTGCATGGTCTAACACCTGGTGACGCCACTCTCCTCAGGCCGTAGGTCATCACACTTCCTCTGATTTTGAGGAGAACTGCTCACTGCCTCCTTTCCCTGGCTAACCTCCTGCTTCCTGGATGGCTGTGAGTGTCATGTCGTTCCCTCTATGGCTGTTGCAGTACACAGTGCCTTTCCTCTTCAGAAGGAAATTTCAGAGCTCAAAACCACTGTGTTTTCTGTACCTCTGTGTCTCACTGGAGACAAAACCCAGCCAATCACACTGCCAGCAAGCTATGCAAGAAAGCACCTGGTAAGGGCTGGAGCAGGGATCCCTTTTCTTATAATGTCACCTCTGCTAAGAAGTGGCTTTGGGTAAGATTAGATTTTGCCTTAATGGAGTAGGGACTCTAAATAGCAGCACATGTTGGCGATTTTCCTTGACATGACCTTGTGCAAAAGCCGCCTAGAAGACCAGCTTTGGTGCTGTTCTTGGAACCCGGGTAGGCTCAGATTTCTCAAAGGCATGACCTGTTATATGTTAGCAAAATTGTGTTTGGCACTCAGAAAACACGGTTTGGTTGGGGTTTTTTTCCCAGTAAAAGTATATATAAATATAAAAATGCATTGGTGCATTTTCCTATGAAGTGGTTCAACTCTGCACATAGCCGAATGTGCTCCTTTCTCTAGGATGAGCCTGGTCACCCCTCCTAGTCAGAGAGCTGTAACATCAGTGTGGAGTGAGAGCAAAATAGCAGTGGTGGTTTATTTTAGTCAGAGGACTTTGCAAGCTGCTGCCAGTGCATTGAACTACCTCCCACCTACTTCATTCTGACTGAAAGCTGCCATCTAGCCCTTTGCTTTGGGGATCACACTCCCATAGCTTGCACCCTGTCCTGTGTCTTCTGTTCTTTGCATCATTGTCCTTGTTGTTAGACAGAAGAAACACATTCTGTCCAGGCATCCTGTCTTTGTGTCCTGTCTTACCCTTCTTTTCCTGGGATAACCTCCCATGCTCTCCTCCTCTGCTGTTTATCCACATCTGTCAGTTCTTATATGCCCCCTGCTCCATCGTTTCTCTGTATGTTTTAATTAGGATGTCCAGCACAGCTTTAGTTCTTTAATTTAATAATTTTCTAACTTGCTCTTCATTCCCCTGTTTCAGAACCTAATTTCTTGCTGTACTAAGTTCATTCCTTGTGTTGATTCTTCAGCTGTTAAGAAAATTAGTTATAATGAGCATCTATTGAGATCCATTTTCCATTTACCGACAAAACTGTTATGATCACCTTTGATTAACCTACAGATGGGTCTGAATGGATCCAAGGAATAATTAAACTGAAAGAAAATTCACCTCAAGGCTTGTTTTAAATTTCATCTGAATACAAATCTGTATTTCCATAACTTTACCCTGTGTCTACATTCTGTGCTCTTTTATAATACACAAATGTCTTTGGTATTAGGAATTCACAGACCGTTTGTCTTACATTACCTGTAGTGCTAGGATAAAGCTGAAATATATAAGTCTCAATTTACTTCCCTAGAACTGAAAATTAGTCATCTGTAAGCAGTCAATTCTGCTGATTACAGTGATCACTAAACCAGCCGCATCCTCATCTTACCTGCTCTGTTTTAGAACTGGAAATGATTGCATCAGCTTCATTTGTGCTGCATGTCCTCACTCTCTATCTCTCTGCCTTTTTTCTTTCTAATTCATGTTTATTTTGAACTGAAATGAAGCATCATAGATTATCTATAAAATACAGCTACAAATGTGAGGTACATCAGCCTTTACAGAGACAATAGCCTGTCTGAACACACAATGTTTCTCCTCTGCATTAGTTTGCACAAACCAAAGAGATGAGTTATAACTCCTTGATTGATAGGTTTGTATCATTCTCCTTGTGCTCATTTTTCTTCTGATTACCTTCTCCACCCCAAACGCAACGCAATCTATCCACTACAACCTGGGTGGATCATCATCTTTTAAGAACCACTTCTCTACTGCACTTCATGATGGGTGAAGTCATTTCCTTGCAGCTATGCATCCAAGAGGTGGAGGGACAAGCAGGATTGGATCAAAAGCTCCAAACTGTCAAAATTTCTCTTTATGTGTGCCAGACATTGTAAGTATGTGGTACATTCACCAGAATTAGAGCCAGCACTGATTATCTTTGGAAATTCCATATTAAGACACCCTTCAAAGGTGTAATGGGGAGCTGAGTGCTGTTTCCCCTATGATCTGACTTGTAGCGGTCACATAATAGAATTATAAATTTCCCTACTCTAAACATAAAGGAGCTAGTACCCCTTCTTCCTTCTTTCGTCATCAATTTTCAGATAAAAAAAAATGTATCTTTCCCCTTACTTAAACTGCAGCTGCAGACCACTGGAACCAAGGAATCCATGATTTTAGAATTCCCATCTCCGTGTATAGTTCTGTCTGTCAAAGCTGCTAAGCACGAACGAAGCTGAGCTGTCCAGGTTCACAGGTAGATTTTGCCTCTGTCTTTCTTCACTGAAACTATGCAAACTGTCTTCACTTGAAGACCTGTGTTGTGTTATAAGAAGTCTGATTTCTGTTATCTGCTCAAAGTGAAACATTTGTTTTTCTCTCTTATGTAGCTTTATGTAGAATAGGTCCTCAAAAAACACTATTCCTCTGTTATTTTTCCCCATATTATACTTAACTATTAATTGTTTGTTCCCTAAAATTTAGCTAAGTGTGATGACAAGAATACTGGGTAAAGGGAGCATGTCCCTGTGCTGCCAAACACTGGCATTATCGCACTTCAAGTCTATAGGTTCATGGATGTTATCTCTGTATTCCTGGTGGAGAGTGGTTCATCTGGCGGATGATATTTATGAGATGTCTTGTGGATGCACTTTACAGGTAATACCTGAGCTGATAGGTTTGAACGCTGCAATTTGTTCCCAAAGAGTCTGACTGTTGTAGGCTATGGAGAAATCTTTGTTAGGGGATGCTGCAGCCTGGGCTGAGGAGCAAGACTCAAGACTTGGAAGGTGTTAAACGTGAAGGACCGGAGGTCTGAGGCCTCCCATGTTGGTCACACAAGTCTGTCCAGTCCTCGGCGTGAGGAGTGGGTCACTCTCACTCAACTCCCACATTTCATGAAGGACAAGAGGGGTTGTCCAGACAGGCAGGGGACAGAGGGCTGCCCAAAAGGCTGCCATAAGAGCCAGCTGTTGGCAGTGTGTGCCACCTTCTCCCTGTGGGTGGGCTGCAGAGAGCACCTCTGCAGCTGGCCTGGCAGACAGCAATGCCCTCTGCCCTTCAGGAGGAGGAGAGGATTCCAGCAGCTGGCTGACTCAGCTGACGTCTGTCCCGGCATCGGTCTGTGACTGTCCTCACAGCGCAGGGGAGGGAAGGGCGAAGGGGAGGTGCCGACTATGCTGTAGGGGAGCGCAGTTTCTCCGTTGCTGGGGGGTGCGGTTACCTGGTTCTTTCCATGCTCATCAGGCATAGGTTATTTCAGCTTTAATGAAGAAATGATGTAAAGAGATAACACTGGCAAACGCAATCTAACATCACCACCTTGCAGGTACGAGTAAAACCAGCTATAAGGCCGTGCTGGTATTTAACTAAGCAAGATCCTTTCAGAATGAATGCAGTGTGACTGAGCAGCGAGTTCACCATTTAAAGTGAAAATAAACACTTCCCAGCAGCGAGGTGGATCATTAAACATTTTGTAGTGTGAGCCACCATCACTTTTCTAAAAAAAGGTGTCGGGATGTTCAGCCAAATGAGCAATTCAGTTGGCTTAACTTTCCTGACCACTTTCTAATTTGGTTTTAATGAAGATATAATTAAGAGGTAATGTCAGTAGAGCAGAACATTGTCACAGGATAATGGTCTCCTGCTGCTGCATAAATGGCAAATTCAATGAATACAGAAGGAAAGCTGGAATGTTTATTTGCAAAGCAGGAGGCATTGATCTGGAACACTCTTCTGTTTGGATACCTTTATTTCAATTTTGTCAGAACAATGAGAGGCAGCAGATTCAACCCATTTTGGCCTGCTGCCGCTTCATAAGAGCAGGAGGAAGACTTTCGAGGTGGTTTCGCTGCAATGGGAACCACTGCCAATGGTGGCTCACGGGTTAAACTCGCAATTGCTCACTTTAACCTTATCATCCAACAGCATTTGTGCTGCCATACAGAATGCAGCAATTGTGAGACTCAGTGAATCGGCACTTCAGAATAACTTTGCTATGATAGTACTGTTTATAGAAGAGAACCCCCTTCCAGAAACCAGCCTTTTTAGTTTTTGACTGGCTGGAGCTTATGATGTTCGTCTTTTCTGGTGAATAACGTCTGCCTTCCAGCATTGCAATAGCAGAAATAAGGATTTTATGTTCCAGCCCATATCTTTCACTTCCATTGCAATTCAGTCTGCAAAATTATTTCCATTCTGAGCTTCAGTTCCCATTTTTCTTTCAAGTTTGCAAAACTTCTTTGAGGAGAAATTTTCTTCCCAAGCACTTAAGCCAAGTAATAGCTTCAACTGGTTTTTTGCATTATGAAGGCTGACAAGATATACTATCTCCTAAAGCTAACACTGTTTTTTCAAGCAGAAAACTGCATGAAATAACTGCAAATGAAACTTATACTAAAATATGGATGAATCTTGGAAGTTAAAACTTCCTGTGAAATTAGTACTTGCTGAAGAGGACTGCCTTTGTTCTGCCTGAAATAGCTGGTATTTTGTATTTGCAAACTAATGACACTTTAGAGCATACACAGTAAATGTTTAATCTTCCAGGACACCCAAGGAATAACACCTCTTAAATAGTGCTCTTCATTGATTACTAGCAAAGCATTTTATGCTGATCAGAATGAGGGCTAGCCACACATAGGTTCATTAAAACAAAATCCAGGGGTTTTCCATTCTGGAGCAGGATAAAATCCAGCCTTTCAAAATTGCTAATAAGAACTGGAAGACCATTAGCACACCGTATGTTAAGCATATCCAAGCTGAGGGGGATTTGCCTTCAAGCCCAGAGTAGGCCTTGCCTTTAAATATACCCTAACTCCTGTGTTGCTTGCAGTCACTTTGCTCTTGCCCAGGGACATGTTTGCACTGACTAGACGACAGGAGTTCTGTGGGGTTATGGCCCAATAGGTGGCTGGAAGATGGAAGATGCACTTCTGAATCCCTCTTTTGGCTTGTGCAGGCTTGATCTGGTTCTGACATCTTCTGTGAGATGACGTGCTGCCCCTTCACCCATCCTACTGACATTGTGGAGAGCAGATGATCTTCACCTGCTTCTCCTTTGTGAATTACAACATGTGCCAACTCGCTGCTGCTGTGCATGGACCACCAAATAGTTATTTTCACTTACTCTTCCACAGCTGATGCAGAGCATTTGCTCTGATGGAATGGACATCTCCCTATGGACCAGAGAAACTTGTGTGCTACACAGAAATTGTTACGACAGTTACATTCCTAGGAAAAGCTCGTTATGTCATATCCCCTTTTACAGCAGGAATAAATTATTTTACCAATCAGCCAATCAAGTCAGCACCTAAGCATCATCTTCTCAGACAGGAAAGACAAGACATATGCTAACGTGAAATCAGCGGCAGAGCTGGGCATTAGACACAAGTGCTCAGTGTCGTGTGCTTTCAGCACATTGCCTTCCCCTTGTCTGTGGGGAGAAATTACTGTATTAAAAAAAGCGGGTGTTTTCAGAGATAATGATGTGAATCTGGAAGACACATGAATATAAGTGTCACGGGGCTGTATTTACATCAGGGTAACCCAGTCATAATTTGGCCTGTGTTGTGTCATGCAGTTTTTTGCCTCTCTGCAGGGTGTGCCCCTTGCAGTGCCCATCATTTAGCTGTTGATATGGTCAAAGCAAGATGGGAAAATCACACACAGGAGTTGTGTTTGTGTAAAGACATACTTGCACAGCTAAAGCAAATATTAGAAAGTGAAAGGGACCCAGGGTAACAACATCATTTTGTCCTGAGCTGGCTTCTACTAAGCCACAGGAGAGGGTCAGCTCCTCCAAACTGTCACTCCTCTACCAGCTCAGTTTAAAAGCTCCTGGGGGCAGCAGGAGGATCTTGTACAGCTGGAAGCTGTTGGGAGGTCACTTATTTCCCTCCAAGAAAATGCCTCACACAGCTTACCTATGGTGTCAGGAGCTGAAGGAAATGGTGCAGGACTTTCTTATGTTTTCTGGGGTGACAGAATCATGCTTTGGATGCTCTTTACACTCCTGGGTGAGGAAGCCACCCTCCTCCCCAAAACAAGTGACAACTCTCTGGAGGGCATGAGGGCTCAATGTCAGGGTCAGTCCCTTTGAGGAGGACATGTGCATCCTTGCCCAGCTGGGTACCCCTTGCACAGCTGAGAGTGGAGTACAGTGGGTCCAGAATGAGAAATCTCTGTAGGAGGGACGGTGCAAATAGTGGGAGTCATTAACTGTAATACAAATGGAGCTTAAGGCTCCTCCCACTTTCCTCAAGCCACTGCATAAAGGTGGCCATGGCATACTGGGGACAAGCAGGGGGCAGTTGCAATGCCCTTGGCACTGGAGCACCCCAAGATGTCCAGCAGTTCAGAGAAGTGAGGAAGTGGTCAGAGCAGGTTCATGGGCTGTCCTCAGCCACCCAGGCAAACCCCGAGGCTGTGGCAAGGACTGGAACTGCCCTGCAGGACTGGCCTTTGCATGAGTAGTGGGGTGTGAGTTCTGCCTGGTCCCTAATGCACTGTTCCTTCCTCTGCTTCACTACACCACCAAAGGGCTGTCACTGAAACAGATTTATGGGGCTGTCTGCTGGAAAGTAAAACTGGGGAGGGAAGAGCATGGAGCAACACATTTCCCCTTAAGTGAATAGGAAACTCTCGATACTTCCCCTCACCCTGTGGGAGCATTTCACTTTGCAGTGAAGAGCCCTATAAATTTCACCTATTGCTAGAAGTAAAGATGTTTTATGGTTGTCCAGACTGAGCTATGATTGACTTAAAGTCTAATAAATCATTCCCTTGCTCTCCTCCCACTGGCCTTTTAACCACACTACACACAGCGCCTGCTTTTCCTTTAAAGATAACCAGGAGAGGAGGGAACAGTTGTCAGCAGCCCCTAACGAATGAATTTTGAGCCACCCTATATTTTTTCTCTGCTTGGCTATAAGGACATGAGGAAAACAAGCAGAGCAAAAATCCTCTGTCAGGAAGCAGGCTGAGCTGTGCTCCAAGCATCAAGCCCATGCTGTCAGGACACAGACCGCTTCATGGAAAGCTGATGAAGCTGCTTCCTCAGGAAGCTGGAGAAAGGCGTTGGAAGTCAATGGGAGCCTTGCCATGAAGGGCTTTTTACAAAAGGTGCTATGTAATGCTGCATGATGTGGTGGAGGGGAAACGATGGAGTATTTCCAGCAGGAGATGGTGCATTTGTACCAAATCTGTATGCATGCTGTTTTCTCTGTTGGAATATTGTTGTTGTCCTTTATTACATTAAAGGGGAACATCTTTATCTCATGGTGATTTGGGTGGGATGTGACATTGTCTAATGTAAAAGGGGCCTGTAATATCAAGGAGACAACCGTGAAATAACACATTACACACTGAATTGAACAGCAGGCTCATTTACATTCCTTTAATTTGGAACTACGAACGTTCAAAAAACCTCTTCTCCACTCACATTCCCTTATTTGGGAAACATGTAAATTACTTTTATGATAATTTAGTATTTAGCTGGTACAAGCATTGCAAATTCCAGAAGCAAATGTTTCAAAATAGTCAGGAGCTGTGCCAGCTTCCTCTGCAAATGCGTGTGGTAAAAGCCACCTCTGCGGATGACTCTGAAAACAGCTTCTCTAGCTCCCAAACCTGCACTTACAAGCACTTGTAGGGCAGATGGGACAGCTGGGGTGAGGCTTGTAGGGCTAGACCTTTTATCCCTATCATGGTGTAGGCTTATCATGTGTGGCAGATGGATTTAATTAATAAAATGAGTGTACCGCTTCTCCTGTTGCGTGTAAAGTCACTTTTTGCATTCCCAAAATCACAGATGAAAATGACAGCAAAGGACTTTTTAGATCAGTTGTGCTCAAACAATGCTGAGAGACCTCTTCTACAGTAATCCCACTGCTATGTTTTCCAGTCTCGCCTCAAAAACATTTAACCAACAGTGACTCGCATTCAGTTTCTCACCAAACAGCTTATTCTGTTATCAGTGTAGCAGCCCTTATTATTAAGTTATTTCTATTGTATCTAAATGGGATTTTTCCAATTTTAATACAGGATCTTTTTACCATCTCTGCTGCAGGGAATGTCCATCTTAATGGCACACAAATATTAGTTCTTGACCCAGTGCTACCTGGGGCTCCAGCCCACCCTGTGGATTGTGTTCTGTCGCAGCCATCACCTGCAGCTCCCTTCACCATTCCCACTGCTCATCCTTAAGTCCTCTGCCACTTTTTAGTGTCCTTTTTAGAAAGCAGAGCTTAAAAATGCGTGCTGTGCTCCAGCTCCAGCCTTACCCAGACTGCATAATGCTGCGCTCCTCTCTCCCTTTTTGTCACACAACAGGTCCCTATTTACCATGGGATATAATTGTTCTCCTCACAATGTGAGCTCTTATGTTTTTCATTACCCACTATAACCTCAAGGTCTTTTCCTATATTAATGTTTTCTAAATGTCTGTGTTGATTGTTATTTCTCTCCAGGTGCATTACTGTCACATTCATTAATATTACATATATTTTATTTTGTTGACATGTTCCTGTGACTTGACACCAGCCAGATAATTCTGCAGTAGGGATTTACTATCCCTTTTCACCTATTCATTTCATATTTTATTGCTTTCAGTGTTAGCAAGGTTAAACACATAGTTGCCTCATACAGTTCAAATGTCCAGAGTACAGAGGGGAATGAAAATATTAGGATGAATAATTGAAAGTGGGATTTATTTTCTTTTTAGAGAAGCAAGAAAAATGCAATCTTTTTTTCATGAAATATAAGACTTGTATTTAAAATTTTCACTCTTGCCCAAACTTGATTAAAAAGAGAGAATTTAAAGAAACAAACTGTAATACCTTCTTCTTTTTTTTTTAACAAAGTTGGAAGTCTTTCTGAAATCTGAACTTTGATGTGGGTATTTTCATCTGAGCTATACAGCCTTTGGGGGCAAAGGTGTTCTGAGTAATTCTAACAAAGGCTATGAGGAGGCAATGCAGAAATCATTGCTCTGAGAAACAGTTCATCTTCTTTCAGGAGAACTTTGAAATATTAGCCTGAAGTTAATCGGCAGTTGTGGCTCAGTGGGCTTCCATGTGTCTTTGCTGTATGGAGCAGGGACTGAAGCAAGGACATGCTGTGGAGCCTCAGTCAACAGCAGTCCCTTGAGCAAAGTCTTGTTTAAAAAAAACCAAACCAACAATAACAGAAAACCTAAAACCTCCAAAATATGTCTGAAGTCCAGAAAAATCAGCATACTCTTTTATCAACATTGTCAATAGCTTTTGATATATTTATGCATAATTTTCTATAGAAACTTGCATAGATCAAAGACAATTTGTGGGCAATCCCATGTATAATAAGAAAGGCACAACTAAATAGAGGTCTAGTTAAATGAAGAAAGACCTCAGATATCCAAGTCAATGGGCTTAGCTCAGAGAAGCAAATGAAGATCCCATGCCCATTCTTCAGCTATATTCACTTTACAAATCACGTCATGTGCTATGCACCAAAGCCCTCTCATGTCAAGTACTGCATGAAGGTGCAGAGACCTCTGGGCTTATGCTGGCTGGCAAGGGCTGCTTGTGCTTCTGAAATGGCATCAGGCCATGTCTGCTGTTTGGCACTAAAATAATCCTGATTTTTGTACAGAGATCCTAAGATAACACCATACGATGTTCCCTGTGGAGGGCTGACTCCCAAATGCCATTACCAGCTCATGGCAAGTATTTTGGAGCTTCATTAACCTTCTTAGTAAGTCAGCCTTCTACCTGTGTTGCTCATTCCCAGTGGGTTGAGGAACACTGGTTTAGGTTATCCCTGAGGTAAAATAAGTTCAGAAGAGGAGCCCAAACTGGACTCCTTCATTATGTGAGATTTGATCTGACAGATTCATTTTCAGCAATTGCATTTGCACATATGATTGAGGGTGCCTTAACAGACAGTAGCTGAAGCTGATTTCTTTGAAAGTGAATATCCAGCAGCCAGGACTGTAACGAATGTTAAGGATGGGACCAGTAATTCACTTAACTGTGCCTCAAAACTCCTCTTTTCTATACAGTTTTCCTCAATATTCTCCTGGGCAATCACTAGCCCAGCTAAATTGTGGTTCTCATTTAATTTCCTGACATGTTCTTATTTTTTAAAGCTTTATTTTCAGCTATTGAAGTACAAGAAATTGCTTTTGGCCTCAAGCCTTGCTTTCCAGAGAGGTGACAAGAGACTCCACTCCTGATAACTTAAAGAGAATGCTTTCCACTTTGGTGTCAACAGCTCTGGAGGTGTTTCTGAGCCCACCTGTTCTTTTCCACCCCCATCCATGCTCCCAGAGGATACAAATCTTTTCCTGCTCTACCACTGAAGGGCACAAAGCTCAGACCAAGCCCTTGAGATAAAGAAGTAACTCTTTGAGATAAAATGCCTGGGTTTAAGTGTAGACAACATCCTTCTGCTCTGGAGCTTCATTTATCTCCCTTTGCAAAACCACTAGGCAGCAAGCAGTTAGTTACCTGCAAGAAAGAAGAGACAGGGAGGGCAAGCACGACCTGTGCTGAGAGCAAGGACTCCAGGACAGCCTGTGGTGGGGGAAGAGGAATCTCTTAGCTGTGGGCATTCATGGGCAGCAGGCGGGACTCCAAGGAGGGGTGGCCCCATGCCACAACCACATGACATCTCAGTCAACATGCCATCACCTCGCTGTTGGTTACATGGCTCTTCTCCACAGCTTTGGAAACTTCTTCCCAATTTGTTTCTGTGGGCTTCCCTGAGTTGAAGAATCAGGCTGCTGGGGGTCAGGGTCGGGAACAGCCCTGGTAGGTCCCGGTGCATCCTCTTCAGAAACAGGCATGTGGTCATACAGAGATGGTCAAACAGCCCATGGCATTGCTTAGGTTAAAAGGTAAATGCTGTGGATGTCACTTACCAGCAATGGCATGTAGAAGCATGTGCAGATGCTATGCACAAGAAGTCATTCTTTTCATGGCATTACATCAGAAATGTTCTGAAAGCATTACAAATTATGTCTGCTGTATAATCTTTTTTTCCTTACCTAGTCTATAATTACAGCACCTCAAAAAAAAAAAAATTGTATTGGATTTTTCTGTCATGATCTATGTTTAGGGCCTGGCAGGATTCAATTTTAATTTCAGCTTCAATGATAACACTTTATTACCCGTGCTTTTTATTTATAGTTACACACTGCTTATTTATACTGATGTAAATATTTTTCGACTTACATCCAGGAAAGTGCTATTATCATTGGCTGAAAGAAAAGCAGCATCCCTCTTTTCAATATATGGTGTGATCTCAGAGAGATGGGGGTCTACAAATTCATCTACCATCACAAAATTTAGCCCTTAATCTAGACAGAAGAGAAATGACAAATACATTATAAAACCCTTCCTGACAGAGCCTGTCCATGCTGTTTTCTTGGAATACTGCAGTAGGTGACAACATGAATCACAAGTAACGTTCAATGTGAGTTTGGACAAGCTAGAAAATGCTCTTTTTTTCTGTTGAGGGGGGAAGAAATATATTGTGCTACTGAAAACAGTTGAGCTGAGAAAAAAATGAAAAGATTGTTGTAAGTATTTGTGCATTTAGATAACCCAAGAAGATCCCATATGGAATATGAGCAAGTGTTAACAGAGAGCTCATTAATCAAGTAATACGCCTACTGGAAACAAAACCCACAGCAGCTCAGAGAAAACAGACACAAAGTTAGCCTGTAGTTAGATAAGCAAGTGGATGTCAGTGCTGGAGCATTCTTTGCGGGGGGGGGGAAGCAGCATGAGATTGTGGACAGCCATGGATCGGGCATTTCAACATCCAGGCCTCCAAAACCCCAGTACCAATCAGCTGCCACCCAGCCAGTGCAGAAAGGTTCCTGAACTGAGGCTGGTTACTGAAGAAGGAGAGCATAAAGGTGCCTGATTTACCCAGAATTAAACCCCAAGGCTGCAGTGCAATTTGGGTGGGCATGGAGACAAGGTTCCCATTGACTCCAGCCAAACTGAAGACTTCACCTGCACAGGAAAGCAATGGGACAGTGGGCATGTCTTATCCACACACCCACCCACAACAGCCACCTCAACTGAGTAGGGAGCATCTTCCCCACACAAGCAGGGCTGTGCAAATCACTGTGGCCAGGAGCCCGTTGCCGTTCAGTAATGCTGAAAGCTGAGAAAAAATGTGTCGAAATTTTCATGCATGAAAGAAAGGCTGAATTTTAAAGGAATGTATAATAACACAAAATAATTGGTCCCAAAGCAGAAAACATGGGAGCTCTCGGTTCAGAGCTGCAGAGCAGGGGAATGGGAGATGACTGCTCCCATCTTTATGCTGATATTTTTTGCTAAATGATTTGGCAGAGCAAATAAAAAAAAGGCAAGGCTATAACTGTTTTCTGCTGCCACTCTAATGATCCTAAGTGCTCTGAGGGAATTGCCACTAAGCATTTACGCGAAGTGTTTGTGGAACAGGCCTTAAGAATTATGATAGTAAGAAAATAACAGATATTAATGGACATTGTCCCCAGGCTATTGTATCACCAGAGAATTTACAAGTCCTAATGTGCACTAAATTGGAAAAGTACAATTTTAATTCCATCCTGGAGAGTATTTAAATCTTAAAGAATATTGCCTACTAAGTATGGATCTAAAGTACAATTGTCAGATCTGACACGTCTTTTACCTCCCCCTGCCCCCCCCAACCCAACCAAATCCATCAATCTCAAATTTTTTGTTCAATACTCCATTGCCAGGAACTGTTTTCAAATTCAGATGAAGGTGAAAAAACAACAACAAACAAATCTAAACATATCATTAAAAGCTGCATATTAAGTAGAAGAGAAATTAGATCAGCTTAGGGTCCTTGATTTATGCCAGACATGAAGCCATGCAGCAGTATGAGAGAGTAGAGGGCTCCAGGACTTGTCTAACAAGATGCTATGTTTTTCCACATGCGAACAGCTCTATATCAAGTCAGAGGAGATAGCAATCTTCCAGACCTTCCTTGCTTTATTGTTTTGGCAGGGATGCCTTTTTGATAAAGTTCAGTTCCTGGATAGGTCCAAACAAGTAGGATTTTTTGGTCTGCCCTGAAATTTGGTGCGTCTCACAGAGGGAGGACGGCAGAAGGTGTGGGCTGGGGGAATCAGACAGGATGCATCTGTTTGAGACGGTTCTCCCCATAACAGCTGCTCTTCTAAGCATTATGTGCATGGGTGAATAAGTACAGATGTGTGTGAAGATCTGGGGAAGCAAACAATGGTTTCTGAATAAGCTCAGTCTCTCAGCATGTATTCTACAGTGTCTTGACATCAGTTCACCTTTGGTGACGCAACATTGGCAGCAGCCCTCAGGAAAGCATCTGGCTGCCTTGGTAGGTAAATGAGTAGCATCTGGGGGAAAAAATGGAGTTCACATGGGGACAGAGGCTTTGAAGGGCTTCCTGAGCTATTGATTTTTGCATGTGCTCAAGGGAGCACAGTGAGGAAACAGGTTTTATGTCAGCCCAGGTCACCCAGAAATTTCTATAATTTACCATCCAGCCCAGTCACTAGATTGATTGAACCTGGTTAACATTGCTTAATAGCCAGCACAAGTGATTTTTAAACCAAATTATTAATCATTTGAGAAAAACCTGCTCCACATTCTTGCTAAAGGGATTTGTATGTTAAGTTGCTTCACAAAACATTTTGTGTGAAGACTGAGATGTGTCATAGCAGAAAAACAGTGGTGGCTGTGAGCTGGGATGGCAATTGCTCAGCTATGAGGCCCAGCTATGCGGCCCTTTCTACAGGTGAGTGGTGTTTACCAGTGGGGTGCTGGGGTTGCTCTTGTTTAGTTTTAATCCCCTGCCCACTGCATGACCAGACTTCGGGCACCCTGAGCCATCAGCAATTGGGTGGGCAGAGGATGTATCTCCCAGCCCCTTTTTCTCCCATACCCCACGGATTTTTTGCTGCTGTCCAACATTCTCCTCTCATACAGTCATTGCAGTTAATTTGTCAAGAACATCTATGATATTAAGATATATTTCCAAGACCATGTATTCCTCAGATTCCTTACACCTTTTCTTGCAGGCAGGTATAGCCAGCACACAGCTTGCAATTGCTTCAGACCATACCTGCTATTGTACGTGATGCTGTGCTCACTCCTTGATAATGTCCGCGAGTCAAAGGTCCCCCCAAAATGTGGCTCAAATTGTCAGTTAATAGCCCAAGAACTATTCAAGAAACATCTGCACTCAGGGCCAATACAAAACACAGCTCTGCTCTCCATGCATCACTCTCCCTGCTGCTCATACAGCTCTAATCTTTAGGACCCTATCGCTTCAGAAAGATGAACTCATTGATGGGATTTTCTTGCGTCCTGTTGCTCATGAATCATTGTTCCTATCACACAGTAACTGTAATTATTACTTCTCTGGACCTTTGGCTGATTGTTTTAGTAGAATGGAAAAAAAAAAAGGAAGCAGAAAAGGGGAGATATGAAATCAGAAATCTTGGAAATACAAATAACCTCTTGCCTCTTTCTATTAGAATTGTTCCCTTTAGGTCAGAGCCCATACGCACACGTTGCTTTCTCTACTCTGCAGTGCCTAGGGTAGTTTTCCTAGCTTTAAATTGGCCAAAGTAGATGAAGGGTGGCAGAAGGTTGGTTTTAATCTGTTAATGTGTTATGGGAGACTGTTGCAGCAATGAAGCGTAGAAGGCGGGGGAAAGCAGAGTGAAAATGTAAAATAAGTTTGTTTGAACTAAAGGAGCACAAAATGTGAGAATTTCAAAGTTCCTGATACCAGATTGTTACCGTAGCAAAAAAAAAAAAAGAACTTTTTCTGTTTTCTCCTTTATTCCTTGAGAGAACGTATCTCTGGGTGATACATGGGAGTCTGAGAACATGGGAGTCTTGGTTTGACTCAGTCTGTGGTAAAGGGATAAAGCAGAGCCTCATTACCAGATTTTTCCACAAAGCTCCCAGCTGGTTACATAGCTCAGCATAACAAGGAGTATCACCACTAATACACCCGGGAGCTATGGATTTTGCACCACCCTGTTAGCCTCCCTGACCCTGGGAGATGGTGTGACTGACCAGGTGGGCAACCAGAGAACATCCTCTTCCCTGGGCAGCTGTCAAGTCCCTGCCACTCCTTCCCCTTCAAAAATATCTCTTTATTCCTGCTTCTTGTGCTTACTATGTCTTCTTTTTTTCCCCTTTTTTCTTTCAGTCCATCTGTGGTTAATTTGTCATGGGGAAAATAATATCAAATGGAGCAGTGCTGGGGGAACAGACAACCCAGTGCTAAGCCTGCCCCTAATTGATTGATGAAAGGAAAATCAGGGCTGCCCCAAGAAATAATTTTCATAGCAATGGGAATAAACTGGAAGCTGTGTTGGGAAATGTGGGTGATGAGTCGCAGATACTCAGTATCTGAATTGCCAGCAGTGAGGTGCAAGTGCCCGAGGCTCCCGCCCAAGGCTCCTGTCAGCAGCCAGTGGTGGAGATGCCAGGTTAGCATGGGACTACTCTCCCACCGATGGACCCCCACGGCAGGGCATGGGACAGGCTGTGTCCATTCTCAAGCCTGGGGGCTGCAAGCATCGTGCTGTACTGTGAGATGGAGATCAGCTTCCTCCTCCGACCTTGGCCAGCCTAAGACAGAAGCAGATGCCATATTTTGTAGTCTTCTCTCTTCCCTTTGTATTCCTTTTAGGCAAGAAAAAAGATCATACCTCAGCCTACGTTCTGATTGCTATCACTTCAAAAGGACTGACTTTCTTTTATTTTCTGTATAATAGAATCACCCAGGAGACTTCCAAGCAAGATTTTTTACCCTTCAGAAAAAGCTCTGCAGGCGCCATGGGCAATAGGATCACACTGGCAATTACTAAGACCACGTTCTTCATTTCTGATGGTTAAGGTTGCTTGCTTCAAAAGTGCCTAATGATATGGGGTATATCTGAAATTTTATTTGCTTCATTGGCGATGTCTTCAGGAAGGGTAACTTTCAAGGAAGGAAGCCCACTCTAGGAGTCTCAAGGTGGGGGACCACAGTCTCTGACATTGCCAGCTGCTTTTGAAAACCTTGGTCATGGTTATTGTGTGACAGGATGATTCACGAACAACAGGATGCAAAAAAACCTTGTCAATGCACTCATCTTTCTGAAAGTCATCAGTCCTAATGATTACAGCAAATTTGCTTGCACCTTTTGTTTGCCAGGCAGGCCACAGAAAACAAACTGAAGTTCCTAGCAGCTAAATCATGAGCAACTGTTACTCTTAATTTGGTGTAGTACAAAATCAATGGTTTACAAGTTATAATAAACCTTGGAGAATAAAACAAAACATCTCAAAGAGCAAAAAAAACCCCCAAGATCCTATTCTGGACTTGAAGCTTGAAAAAACAAATCAATTCGTTTTCATAGCTGTCTATTGGTTACGACTTCCTCAAGCTGCACATTTACCAAGGCTGCTCTGTTGCGACTCAGTGCTGATGGGAATTTGGCATCTAGATAGGAGGAGCCATGTCCTGCAGCACACAGTGCTGCAGCTGGCTTAATTTCTGTGCAACATTTTGATTGTCAGCTATGACCAAAACTGCATCAGAAGAAAGGCAAGGCTGATGTGATTTCCTCCATACTGCCTTTGTCTAGCTCACCTTTTTCAACAGGCATTCCTGAAATAAAGGGAAAGACTAGTGACTAAAAAGCCTTTCTTCTACTGAGTGGCCTCTTCATTATTGTCATCTGTACCAGCAGCCTGGGGAATGTACAGAAGAAACTGCCTGAAAGGTAACAGTCTGAAGACAGTGAAAAATAAAGGTCTTTTCCAACCTAAATGACTCTATGATTCCATGACATGTAATACACCAATTGATGGGAAGATGGATTTGTCTCAGAGAAACATGACATATTCTTATCTGGCTGAATTTATGGGAATAAATTTTAAGGCGCTGCATTCCAGGGCAGACAAAAGATAGCAGGCTCCAAGGAGCATACATATTTCAGGAATTTGGAAAAAACTAGACAGTCTGTATCAGAGACACAACTTAAGGGACAAAACCAAGCAGGAATGATACAGAATAAGTTAAAACAGTGTTAAGGACGAACTTGGAGATTCGACTTTGCTTGGCATTTTTTTCTGCTTTTTTGCTGAATACCCTTTCAAAAGCATCTGCTTTCTGGGGAGAACTGAAGCTCTCTATTGAAAAGCTATTGAAGTATAACTATGTTTGGACCATTTTCTGATATTCAGCTTTCTAGTGCAGAAATTAGAATTTGCCAGGGAGACAAAATATCCTCTGTTGTTGGTGCTGTTGACAATTTTTAGTAAGAAAACTTTCCTCACCTGCACTCATTGGGCAATGGAAAGCTTGCAGACCAAGAGCAAAATAACATAATTAGGCAAGAGAAAGCATCCTGATTTGTTATCTACTGTTTATCTACTCTTTGTTACTTTCCCTTCTTGTCTATTTTTTTCTACTTGTCAGGGCTCTTCTTCTAGGCTATTGGCTTTTTGTACAGGGAATGCTATTGAGTTTTCACACAGGTTAGCATGTTGTGGGTTTGACTGGCAGAGGGTTAAGGGTTACAGATATGCCAGTCATACAGACAGACAGCTAGAAGGAAGGGTCATCTGAGCAACCCTTTGCTGTAGAAAACAGTGGAGGAGCCCAAACAAGCAGGCTGAAGTATTTGATGCAATATTTCCCTTAGGAAAGACTTAGGCAAACAACCAGCTTGAAAACCATCAGAAGCAGCACTCCTACTGTCTGAACAGTTGGTCAGACCTTGGAAAGTGTTGTCGCCAAAGGCTGGCAGTTTTATTATGTGTTCGGCTCACAGTCTTACATGCCACCAACCCCAAGGCAAGACTACATTTCTGCTGGATGAACAGTTCCCAGCTTAATCTCAGGCACTTGCTTTATGACCTTGGTGCCCATTTACATGTAGGTTTTGGTGAAGACATGATGCTCAGATGGAAATGGCATTGTTTATAGTGAAAATAATCAGGACTAATAGGATAAGGACAGATCTGACGTGACAGCGTCAGCTAGAGAGAGGGGCTGACGCTGATAGGGTGACATTTTAAATACACTCTTATATGGTTTATTTGCAAAGAATGAACATAATGCTCCAAGAGACGAAGATCTCCACCTGTTCTAGAGATGTAGCTATAGCAACCTCCACACGATTACATTGCTAATCTGCAGGTGTTGAAGAGGCATAGATAGATGCTGTTGAGTAATTCAGCTCCAAATAGATACTTTGATCTGCATAACAGCTTGCATTTATGTCCCAAATATGGATCATTTCCAATTCTGCAATTCTGGCTTATAAAAGCAAAATCCCCTTTCTTTATTTTATAAGAGGAATCTTAAAACTTGCCCATTCTATCTATCAAGCTAGACAGCTCCATTACCTTTGGGTGGGCAGGGGCTGGCAAAAAAAAAAACCTTTTCATTGCCAAAAATGCCCATGCTATTTCTTGCATGTTTTATCCGAGTTCCTTCTCAACAGGAGCAAAATCAAACAGAATACTTGTACTTTCCTGTATACATGACATACAGACAAATCAATTGCATCTTCACATTATAGACAGTCTATTACACTGTAGACACTGGCAATAGTCTCTGAACATCCACCAGATCAAATCATGCTTCATTAGCAGTCACAACACTGTTAAAAACATCAAGCTAACGTCTGTCCTGCTTTACTCTCCACGAGCTGTCATTGAACTTGGTGGGGATGCCTGGGATGGAAGTCAAGGCAAAATATGGCTCAACATCAAACAGCTCCAAAGGAACTTGGACTTTTGATAAGCAAAATCTGCATTTCACTGATTCAATAAAAGGAATTCAACAGCTGCAAGAGAAAAATGATCCTTCATTGTATTCTGCGCTAATCTGGTGGAGCACTCCTTTAGGAGGGGAGTTCAGTCACACAGTCATCATTTCATGAAAGCTGGTTAAGGACATCTGATGAAGCCTCTAAGGTCTATATTGCATACCCCTTTCCTTCTCTTGTTTTCATCCTTTGTTTCTTTGCCAGCTGAAGACACAGCTCAGTTGCTCCCCTCACTTCTGAAGCAGTCTATGCCACCCTATTTCTTGCCCCGGCTGCATTTATTTATTTGCAGGTTGCTGCATAATCACCTTGTTTATTTATCTGAATGACTTTCTGTTGTTTCTGAACAACAAATCAAACTAGAAAAGCCATTTGATTGCAAAAATCAATGGTCAAAGTTCAATATTTACCTTTTGGATGAATTACATGCACATAACAGTGCAATAGGCCAAAGCACAACAGCAGACTGTTTTTCCCAAGGAACCCTGCTTCATCCCTTGCTCAGGATACAGCTCTTATAGAAAGGTTATTTTACTGCCAAAATCAGACGAACCTTATTCCACCTCTGAGCTCCCTGTCCAGCTGCCTTTCTGCTGCCTCTTGCCTTCACCCCGCCTCCTGCTCCACCAACTTTGCTCTCTACAACTACCTGAAAGGAAGATGGAGAAAGGAGGTGGCTGGTAAATTTTCCCAAGCAACAAGTGATAGGATAGGAGGAAATGGCCTCAAGTTGTGCCAGGGGATGTTTAGATTGGATATTAGGAAAAAATTCTTCACAGGAGAGTTGGAATTAGAACAGGCTTCCCAGGTCAGTGGTGGAATCACCATTCCTGGAAGTGTTCACAAACCATGTAGATGAGGCCCCCAGTGACATGGTTTAGTGGTGGACTTGGCAATGCTGGGGTAACGGCTGGATTCAAAGGTGTTTTCCAACTTAGCTTATTCCATGACTCTATAACCCCCTGTCCCTATCTCACTGTCCTTCATTTTGTTATAGCCTCAGCCCTGCATCTACTACTGTGGCCACCTCTATCACCAGGAGACACCAGGCTCCTCTGTATGCTGCCCTCCTGGGATGTTTCAGACTCCTTATCCTTGGTTCTTGTAGCTTCTCCTTTGTGCTTCCCATCACTTCATGGCCTCAGCTGTGGTGGCTACCCATCCCCTGCAGGATTAGGGGACAGCTGAAGGGCAAAATAATGGCATCTCTCTTGGCCACCAAGAGGAAGAGGTGCTTTGGTCTTTAGTGCCTTGGTCCTGGGTGTCTGCATACTTGACCCTTGCATGTTAAACAATTGCATTTCCCATCTCAGGTGATCAGTCATTCTTTATTAATTAAATGTTCCATTAATTTCTCCATCATTTTGCCTTAGATTGGTACCAAGTAAGATGGACTATACTTACCTGTGTGGTTTCATTTATCTTAGAATTCTTGCTTAATATTGACATTAACCTTTAAGAATTTTCCCATTATTTCATGACTTATTAAAGATTTACACACACAAGCTAAAAATGTCCTTCATTGAATCTTGGGGACCACTTTTGTGGACCTTCAGATTCCAAAGACAATTAGCCCCAGTGCTGTCCAAAAAGTAGATTCATGCCCAGCATGCAATGAGTTAATTTCACATGCTCGAGAGAGATACTGTATTGTGATACTGAATCACTAGTGCAAGTTGTTCAATATCTTTCTTCATTAGTAACAGGTCAGAAAATACGTTGTTCCAAATGGAAAGCAGAAATAATTGTTGAACAACTTTGGGTTTTTCTGCATTGCTTTTAACGACTAGGTTGTCTCCAACAAGCAATGAGATTATGGCGTTGACAGTTTTTCTGCTATTATTCTTAAGTTTTCTAGAAACTCTTAATCTTAAACAAAGCCTGAGCAACAACAGCCTTTTTTCTAATGTCTTTAGTATTCTTTATCAATTTTCTACACTTCATAAACTCTTATTTATATGAATTTTTATTACCACCCCCTTTTATCCATATGTTGCATATTGCTTTTTAATTTATTATTCCTGCCTCCATTCTTCCGCTGAAAGAGAATGGGCTTTTCACCAATATTATTCAGCTCCTTTACTGTGAAGTAATAGCTTTTTGGCCATTGAATATGTGATTCTTCCTAATAACTTTTACACTCAGTTTCACCTGTAACTTTCCTCAGTTTGGGAAACTAGTGTCTTTAAGTACCAAGTGTATGTGCTACTTGGAGTCAAACAGCTTGTGAGGGTAGAAATGGCAGCTCTCCTGAGGCAGCCTGTGCTTTCTGCATCAGCACAATTTTCCTTGATACACAGCCCAATGCCAAAGGAGGACACCATTCTGCACCCATATCCAGGCTGCAAAGGGTCACCCCTCTGAAGGACACCAGTCTGGTTTCATAGCTGGGTGCAGTTTATGAAGCAGCTCGCTGATACACAGGCAGAGGAGGTTTGCTGCCTCTGAGATGCCTGCCATCTTCAAACCAGTAATGGTGAAGTGTGCCACCTTTCCTCTTACAGCCTGTGCCCTGCCTAGGCGAGTCTTAGCCAGTGCTCTTAAGACTACCATTGTACAAAGCCTTCCAGGAGGTTTCAGTAGGGCCGTTATAAAGAATTTCTTTCCATCAGTGATTACTTTCAGTTCCTCCTCCTTTTTTCCCAACCTCCTCATGTTGGTATATAAATCACTGGAAAACAGGTGCTCCGGTGACACAGAAGGTAGGAGAGGGTCTCCAGCCAAGGGGAAGCTCCTGATCCACATAACCATGTGAGAATGGGATGCTTGAGGAGAGGAAAAGGCTGACGCAGAGGTCAGACAGGGCAGAGCTGAACTGAACTGTCCTTAATCCTCTGCCTTGTCTGCAGGACTTATCCTTCCTCCAAAATTGCTTTTGAGCTATATTGCTCCCAGATGTGAAGTGTTTTTAGTGAACCCAAATACCCTCTCAGTTATCTAGTTGAGAGGGAAATGTCAGATACTGCTGAAGGAAAATCTCAACATTCTCTCTGTATGTGCATGCTAGCCCATAGCAGAAATAGTTTCATCTAGAAAAATATTATTTTGGGAATCAAAATCAGCACTTTTTCTTGTTTGAGTGTGTTATTTTTCACTTTGCTTGGCACTTCAAGTGCAAGGTCATGTGGCAAGTCATTACACCAGCAATGTTTGTCTCCATTTGAAGAACTCTGTCAAGAACTGATTTGAAAAAGCTTTGGGTAGTGCCTTTTTTTTTCCTTTCTTGACAACAGCTCCATTATTCAAACTTTATGTAAAATCAGTTCCTGCAGAGGTGTCTTCATTTTAATTGCAGAGAGATATCTTAAAAAGAAAAAAAAAAAAAAAAAGAAAAAAGTTCATATTCTTAAAGCAGGAATAATCTTTTAAGAAATGATAATGTTAAATTATAGCACCACTACCCCCATGGATTCTATCAGAAAATCAGGGAAATATTGTTTAGAGAGACCTCTGGAGACGGCCTGGGCAAACCTCCCTCTTGAAGTTGGAGCAGCATCAACCTAGCTCAGGCCAGCTTGTGCACTCACACAACACAAACAAGCACACACGTTTCTGCCTATCTCTGTCTTTATGTACATACACACCAAATTGCAACTTTTATTGGCCTTCACTATTTTTAGTAGTTTTTAAATCCTTACACAGGTGCTGTATCTTAGAAATACAGCTTGTAACACCAGCTGGTTTCACTTTGCTAAGTGTTTTATCTAGAAGATTAGATTACACACCCTAGGGAAGAAAGTGACTTAACCGCATAGTACATCAGGTAAAGTGCTTTGGGGTCTGCATTGTGTTATTAAGACCAATATAAGGAAGCAGCAAACTTATCTTAATCTTGCTGATCACCTCAATTAACACAGTCCCTATAGTGTCCTCCTTGATATCTAATCCCCATGGTTCCTTGTTGTATGTATTTTGCTCTGATAGTGTTATCAGATCATTGCTAAGGGTATAAAAGTACATATTCAGTAGGTGAGGATGTGGCAGTTATTGAGAGAAACCATGTGCTAAATTAACATAGAAATCAAGCAATGGACTAGTAAGTCTTTCACATAAGGGAAAGAAATGTACTAGATACGGGCCCTAAAAATAAAAAATAAAAAAAAAAATAAAAGATGGAAAAGTGCACAAGAAAGAGGACTAATTATAAGCTGAATTCAAAGGCAATGCCATTCATAATAACATGTCTACTCCTGGCAAGCACTTTCATCATTTGGAAATAATTTTTCACATACAGCATCATAAGCAAGTGGCAAAAAAGAGGGGGGCTGTCCTCCCACATCTCACACATCCAAGATGTAGTGAAATTATCTCTACACCCATGGGACTTTTCCTTATTCCTGAGGGTAGACTCTACTCCCAGATGGAGTGCATTCCTGAGTCATATGAAGACAAATTGATGAAATGATGATCTATATCTTTCCGGCTAATTCTGCAAATGGTGCCTAGCATAAAGATTGCTGTGATTAAAAAGAAATAAATTTAAAAAATTGCCTGGGAGAGAGTAAAAATCAGTCTGGGAAGCTGACAACCTTGAACTGGCAACGAGCACTGCTGCCAGAAGCAATGCCATGGCTGAAATTGCTTTCTGCTCTCTGATGTGCCATCTGATGCTCTGGATGGCTTTCAACAAGTGTCTCAGGGCCAGGCTGCAGTGGTGAGGGAGCACAACTATCACAGCAAAAACACCCGTGGGTCCCTCCCCAGGGCAGCGGGGAGGCAGGCAATGCTGTTCCTCCCCAGCATGCACCCTGCAATGAAACCTCACATCAGTGATCACATCCCCATCAGTACGAGCTTACTTCCCTCTAAAATCTCAGGATGAGAGCTCTCTCTGAACGCTTCAGTTTAGGATTTTGCTTTCTGTTTTCACCCACCCCTCCCACTTCACCCTCAGTGTGCAACACATGGGATCGTATTTTGGAGAAGGAGGGTGGAGGTTGAAATGTTCATTTCAAACTCTGCATCTAATCATGTGAATCCTCACATGCTTAATCTGAATCAGTCTTTCAGATCAGCTTGGTGCTTACACCTTGCTGGGTGACTGCCATGAAAGACAGAAGCAGAGGCTCTGATGGTGAACGATTGCTGCAAAGAGTTTTTCTTCTCCTCTTTCCTCTGCCAAATTTTAAGCCATGTACACCAGTCTCTGAGCTAGGAAACCCACTCTGTCCTTTTAATGCCTTTCGCAACTGTCTTCCTTACTGTATGCTACAGTGACATGCCAGGACAGCGCTGAAAAGAAACATTTCTGGAAGAGGAGCAGCCTTCTACTAGCAAAGTTGTATGTGAGAATATCCCATCCTTACTACTCAGAACGCAAACAGCACCTTGCTTGCGTTTCTGTAGTTTAAATGTAGATGGTCTAAGATAAGTCGTTGTCAGATGCCTGTAAATATTGATGAGTGCTCCACGACTTGGTTTGTAACTGGTTCTTTCTCTTGTCTCAATCTGAGAGCTGCAGAGGTATCAATGGAGCTTCCAGGAGGGAAATGCACACCTTTGCTCAGTGGGTGACAACGGAAGAACAGAAAAAAGTTAGGGAAGAAAATTTCCGGATGAATAATGAATCGAGCCAGGTTGGGGGCTGGTGAATCTTAATTAGAAACTGACATATCAGCAGCCTCTCATCTTCATGCTCCCTGCACTCAAAGGGATGCTTGCTAGCAGCTGTGTGGTGGCCACAATGCCAGCAATAGAGCCTCCCATTGGACCAGGGTGACATGCGGGATGATATTGCTGCTTTTCTCATGCAGAAGAAAAGGCAGAGAATGTGCTAGCAAAAATGACGGGGAAAGGTGACTCTGTGGCCACCCCGCCTCCCTCCAGAGATTATCAGCAGGTCTGGTGAATTGTATTCATCTTGTCTATTGTGAATAGATCTTGTCACTTCTTCTTTCTGCTTTAACTTTTTTCCTGATAGGAGTTTCAACACTGCAATTGGAGATGTCTTAGTGAAGTGCCTGAAGTTGCAAGGAAGGAAGTAAAAACATCAATCTGCATCTGCTCCCTCCTGCCGAGTTGTCATCAGTCATCTTGTCTGGACTAGCAGGTGAGGGACATCATGGCCCAAAGGGCAGCCCCAGAACCAGGAGGCAGTTGAAGTTCTCCCAGACTGCACTGTGAGAAGGTCATGTCCTTGGGCTTCAGTTTCTCCAACCCTAAAATGAGAAAAACACTTATTGCTCCAGTTTATTTCATGTTTTAGAGGAAAAGTACTCCAGAAGTGCTACGGTTTATTATTCTAATGTGACTGTAAAATCATGATGTCTTTATTGCAAAATGATCTTTAAAACATGAAGCATTAGGATGGTGACTGAAATCATTAGTATCAAATTGTTCTGCTTTTGCCCTGTCACATTGATACTTCAAAGCAAAATTGTCTCGTGGGCGTTTATAAGACTTCATGAGGATAACTTGTCTTTTCAAACCTTGTTCAGGGGAGAGGGAAAAAAAGCCCCCAGGTGTTTTCTTAATGAAAAAGGACTGGGGTTTCTGTTATTTAATTCTGAGGCTGTCCTTTAATATTTAAATTCCAAAGTCACTAACAATCAACATGATGAACGATCAATGTGATGAAAATGAGCTTCCGATTGTTCAGAAGTGGCACAGGCAGATGTCCTCACACCTCAGTCCCATTCGAGGCTGCTCAGCTCACCAAGACATTTGAGGGGGGGAACTGCCATTATGCCCCGTCCCTCCCTCTGCCCACAGAAGGAAAGCAGAGATGTTTCTGCTCTCTGGCATGAGTGTCCCTTGGCAGGAACCACATTTCCCTGCTGCGTTTGGAAATTTAGCACAGGGAAGACAGATCCATGATGCAGCTCTCTTGGACATGACCTCAGCAGAAATACAGAATAAACGAGATGCTATTGTGCCTTGCACAGCTGTTGGGATGGTAAAGTGCCTGGTTCTCAGAACTGTCCTATTTTCTTTGTTTTACAGGTTATATTTCCTCCAGATTAGCAAGGGTTTGAGTCTTCGTCTTCCACCTCCATCTTCATTCAGGCTGGACTACATCTCAAATCATGTTTCAACTTCTGGCAGAAGAAGAACCAGGCGGCATTTCAGTAGGCTCAGTGAAAGCATTCTGCTATGTGAAGACTCACCATGAACATCTTTCTTCCGTCAACAGCTCCAATGGGACAACCTTCTCATTCTCCTTCAATTTGTCTTTCCTGGGTCCTCTCTTCCCTTGCACTTTTTGTGGATAAAGAATATGCAATTGGTTCCCTATTTTGGCCCAATCCATATGTGCAAGGAGGAAAGCTTTCTTCTCTGTCTCACTGCATATGGAATAGTACTACTATTTTCTGGTTTATTTTTTTCTTTTTCAGCCCAGTTATTTAGCAAAAAATACTATTGGAAAATGCATTTATTTGCTTCTTCATTCCCTCTTTTCTTCCTTGCCAGCTCCCTGAAATAACTTTGGAATTTGCTAGGTAGTTTCCAAACAAGTTTGATCAAATAGAAGTGGCTTCAAATTCTGTAAATACAGCAAAGAATTAAATGCATCTGGAGCTGTTCTCTGGCATAGAACAGTTCTTGCCCATGTTATTAAACATTGTTTTCCCCACTCTGTGTATTGGGAATGGTTCTGGGTCTGACTGTACATCATGCTGGTTAGTGCAGGCCAGAATGGAGCAAGGGATCATCATTACCTCTGGGCTGTGTAGGTGACAGTATGCCATTGATTAGTTTTTCAAGGTGGACGTAACCAAGTGGAAATGCCTGCAAACTGAACAGAGATGAACAGATAGAAGACAGCCAGGAATCTGCACAAAGCCTTCTTCTGTCACTGGGTAGCCACAGGACACAACTCCACAACTAACTATATTTCATCAGTTCAGGAATAAGTTGGTAGTGACTGGCTGAATGGTGCAGAGGCTCTAGGTTTGTGTGGATGGCCTGGTGCAGGGCCATTTGCTTGTACAGTACTGTACAGGCTGCTTCAGAAAATGTGTGGGAAAGTGCTATTCCCAGGCCTTCATTTCAAATGTGTAACGAAGCCACTGGTTGGGTGCTGGGCAGAGGCAGCCTCATCATCACCTCTATCACATGGTCTAGGGCCCAGTCCTGGTGCCTTTCAGAGGTGATAATGAAGCTGTCCCCAATCTAAATGGAAATCACACAATTACAGAATTTCTAATAGACTGTAATACCACCACCAGCCACAGTGGGAAGCACCTGTGGTCCCCAAAGAAGTACAACCCAAAAGGGCTCCACAAAGCTAGCAGAGGGGGCTGAGCAGGACTGTTTCAAAGTCTCCAAACTATAGGACATGTCCTATAGGCAAAGCTGAGGAACACAGCAAGCCGCCAAGTACAGGGGGATAGAGACAAGTACTCCTGCCTTTGACCCTTCCTCAGGTTTCCACGATTGGCTCTGCAATCAGTTTTTGAAAACTTGGTTTCTGTAGGTTTTCTGGGAAGTCCCTTTTTGCTGCAGTGTTGTACAGAGGTCCACGATACGCAGCAACACTTGTGAATTTATGTACTCAATGTCACAAGTGAAGTCCGACGAAGGAAAGAGCAATGCTATGGCTCTGATGCAGTCACTGAGTAGGACTGCTATCTAGCTTTATGGCAAACCAGTCCATTAGCATTTAAATTGAGTCTTAATTATTTTCCTAGAAATTCAGAGCACTATAAGCTTTAAATCCAGGACTGGTAATGTTGTGGGTTTTATGTCTAATTTTAGATTTAATTTTTAGACCAATAGATTGCAATTACATGGCCATGCAATTTCAGAGCTGCTTTAAAACACACAGATTTCTGTTTTGCTGTTAACAGCTAAAAGAAAAAAAAAAAGAAAAGAAAAATGAAGCAGGCGTTACCCCATGTCCCTATTCAAAACTGATGGCAGATCCTGAAATTCTTGGACATATGCCCCTCCTGCATTCTAGTTACACGCCTTACAAATTAAAGGCCTGGATATATATCTTTAAAGCTGTGTACAGGATACAAAATATAAATCAAAAGGACCTGGGCAACCCTGTGGGTTGAATAGCACAGACGTCAGCCAGTGAATAGCTATATTGTTCCAAACCTGGTGTAAAATGCAAGTAAAAA
The DNA here is from genome assembly GCA_024733675.1 of Psilopsiagon aymara. Classification (NCBI taxonomy): domain Eukaryota; kingdom Metazoa; phylum Chordata; class Aves; order Psittaciformes; family Psittacidae; genus Psilopsiagon; species Psilopsiagon aymara. The sequence continues at coordinate 25,423 of JANRGW010032800.1, read as the reverse complement.
GGGTTGGACGGCCTCATCCAGCTTCTGTCCATACCTCATGGGATTCAGCCATCATGATGCTCTCTGTTTGACAGTACCTGCCTGACCAGTGCCTCTGGCTGGAGAGGAGCAGTGGTGGTGGCTTGAAGGGGTAAAAGTCACATTCACAATATGTTGATATTGATAGTGTGTGGACATAAGCAGTGCCCCTTGTCTCAGCTGTATACTTCAAGCCATTAGTTTCTCTGATAAGTTTCACCATCCACCCCTAAAGCATTAAAAAACCCACTTCATATTGGTACAAAAAGGCAAAACTCACATAAGCCAGAAGTGTGGCTTTTCAGTAACCTTTGTGATTGGGAGCATATTTCCACTCCATTTGTTTGATCCTGTTAGTTAATGTCACCCTATGTCAATTCTTGTGAGTTCTGTGATTTCAAGGGGTGAGGTTTTTTCCAGCTGTGGTTTCCATGGCTAAGTACTCTGCTGCCACTTACTCCAGTCACGACTGAAACAGGAAATTCCTCAGAGACTGACAAGCTAACAAATGGACACTTTAGAAATATTGCATTGCTCATCTGCTTGAATCTGTATTTTAATTACCTTGAGGAAGATATAAAGGATGCTTTTTCAGGTGTGAGTTAATGCAAGACCCTGGGGGCAAAGAAAGAAACTGTTCAAGGGAAAGAAGTACTTGTGCTATTTATTATAGCTACAGAAGGCTGACTTCACTCAGGCGTGCCCTCTTGACAAGTGCTGCTAATGTTGTATATGAAACACCCCTTCACAGGCTTCATTGGGAGGTCTGATAAGGAAACTGGTTTAGAAGAAGTACCAAAACACTGACAATCGCACATTTTTGGCATCACATTAAAAATTAAACAAGTTGCTTGAAAACATCCTTGTTGAGTATTAGTGAAGACATCTGACTTCCATGTGAGAAAGGCTAGGTCAAGCTCTGCATGTTTCTTACCCATTTAACAAGCATTGCTGTAGGGAATCTAAGGGTATAGAGAAATTACTGTCACAGGATTTTATTTTATTGAACTAAATCTTCAATACGAAGGGTGTGACCGCAATTTCTCTTTAACAATAAAACTTTGATTATGAACTGAATGTCACTAGTTCAGCAGGGTGCATTTCACTAAGCGCTGAATTCACCTCCTCGTCAAGAACATACTTCTGCTCATTAAAACATGAGGCTACTCAGACCGTTTTTTGTACTGTATCAAAGGGGACACTGCTCAGCAGATTCACATTTCCTCTCCCACATTTCTCTTACAAGAGTTACTGTACTTGTAAAAAATCTCAGTCAAAAACCTCAGAAAGTTATCTGAAGAGCCGAGGTTAAATCAAAAGCTTGCAAGCAAATTCTCTTGATGCGATTTGAATTCAAGGTTACATCCAGGTGTTACAGATCGTTCAAATCAATCCGTGATTCTGAACCTTTGAAATAGAGCTGATCCCAATGGGATTGTGAACTTTCCATCTTTGACTACCTATATGGTTTATTACAAAAGTTAATGCATTTATTGCTATGAACCTAGCCCAAACCTCAGTACAGTCAACAGGAACCTCACCACTGATTTCAATGGACTTTGAACCAAAACATATCACATTACCAAAAAAAACCAGAACCAAACCTAAACATAACAAAACAAAGCAATCAAAGGAATGACTGGTTGCCCTGGCTCCAGAGAGCACAAAGTGGCTTCAGTTTTATGCTCACACTTCTACCCAAGTTCCCAGACCTGCATGTTTTATGAACCCTGTGGAATGTCTTATTTCTTGAACTCCGTTCTTATAGGCATGCCATAGGAATAAACTAAAAGGCAAAACCAAAGAATGCAGAGATGTGCATTACTCTTAACACCGCATTTCTGGGTGCTACGCTCAGGGCTTCATACAGACTGGTGCAGGGACCAAGAGAAGAGCTCCCTCCCTGGTTTTAACCAGGGTTGGATTAGGCCCTCTGAATATGAATATATTTTAAATATATCTTTGTCAAATTGTTCCCAAAATCGGGCAACTGAACTCTGTTTGTGCTAAGGTTTCCCTCATCCAGAGATGTCTATTTGAAAGCAGATTTCCTTGCTCACATTCCCAGGAGAGATGGTAAACAACTAAATGTGTCAGAAGGAAAACTTGTGGAGGTGCCTTGTACATCCACAGCTAAGATGAAGCAGATAGCTTGCTGAATATAGCCAGAAAAATGTGACCATAAAAGAACTGTTACTACCTACCAAAATGATCTCACTAATATCTGTTTCTCTCAGTAACTACATCCTTTTATATCATATATGTGGTGTACCTTTCCTCCTGATAGCTCATTAGGTATGCTTTTTAGGTACAACCTCAGTAATGACTTCCTTCCAATGTAATTGTATTTTAATTACACATTTAAAGACAAATTCTTTCCTGGTCTATCCCAGCTAAAACTCTTTGAGACTTTATTCATTTTAATTAAGTAGAAGTTGGTGCAAAATTTCTGGCTGCTGAATTTCACATTAAAAAATTTAAATTAATTTAAACATGGATTTAATTTCCATAAGCACTTCAGCTGGTAGCGTGCTTCCTCATTTAGTCTTTCATGGCAATAACACAAAATATATGGAACATAAAGTCCTTTCCAAAAGATTTTATTAGAACACAGACCATCTTTAAATGCTTCCAATTTGCCACAGCTACCTGAGGGATTTTGCTACAAGCCCTAGCAGGACTTCTCCTTTATGAAGACCAGTAGCAGTGATACTTGATAAAGGATGGTAGAAACTGCTTTTGAGATCTTTTACTCAATTATGCCTATATGCTTAGTCCTGGAGGAGGGAGGGCCAGGCACAGGGTCTATGCAGGAAGCCCTTAGAGAGGGCATCAGGATACACAGAGCGAGAGGGTGACCTGCAGCTGGAGATAAATTGTCCCTTTATAAGATATGGAACAGAGCTTATGTTATCAGCCAGTGTGGTATGCGCATCACTGCAGCAGCAGCCTCACTAGTGAACTGCTCCATGGTCCAGGCAAAAAAGACAGCCAGGAAATAGAGCAGGCAAGCTGCCAGAAAGGACTCAGGTCACTGAGTGCTCAAATAGCCAGTTTGAAGCCTTCGTGTGAGCGTGGATTAAGCAGGGGGAAGAACTGAATTTGATACATGGAGTTAGCCATGAAAGAGAGTGAGAAATCATGGAAGTAAAACTTTTTACTGTCTCACTGAGCAAGGAGGACAAGAAGTGACCTGAGAGGGACTACTTTCAAAATAATACTTGGAACAATTGAACCATTGAGAAAGTTATTTGAAGATTTGACCTGGACAGTATAAGACTGTAGAGGGACACTGTAATTGTGCTTGAAACTGAGAATAAAAATAAAGGGCAACAGAGCCTTATGTTTCAGATGTAAGATCTCTGACGCTATGCACATCTTTGGAGACATTTATGGAGCCCTAATTAAAAATAGAGCTGCTTGTGGGATTCCAGCCTGCAAGTGAAATTACTGAGAGAAACAGATCCAGCCCTAGAGAAATTAGCCAGCTTCACAGAGAAGTCACCGCTGAGTGCTCAGACAACTATAACACATGTCATTGGGACTCCAAAGCTCACAGGTGAGGACAGGGTACTGCCCAGCAATGTCTCTGGCAATACACCAAGCAGGCCATGCTGTGCAGAGTACCACACAAACGTCTGTTTGCAAAACCTTTACAGCCCAGAAGGGAAGCTCCAACAATTGCTATAACTTACTGCCCATGAGGAGCACTGCAGGATGTGCCTGTCCTAACTCAGCATTTTTCTTCAATAGCCATGCAGTAGTTCCAGCAAAGGTCTGACATCTTTTCACCAACATACACCAAATACGTGGGAGGCAGGTTTGCCTGAGCAGACCCATGGAGCATATCCTCCAGCCAAGCATGAGTGCCCATGGTGAACACTGTCAGACAGAAAAAAGAGCAAGCTGGCAGGGAGGCAGCATAGCCTGACCCCTGGAAAAAACAAACAACACAAAACAGTGACTGGAGAGGTCTGATTGCATTTAATAAAAGGAACATGTACAGGCACTGCACTCATTGCCTCAGCTCTATAGAGACCAGCTGCCTCAAAACAGCCTTCTAGCAGCTATAGGGGCAAAGGGAGTGAAGTTGCAGGTTTTGTTCTGGGGCAAAACAGTGATGAAATATGATTTGAGCTTGAAGAATGGAAGGAAAAGTCTGTCTAGCAGAAATTCCTGGAAGGGGAGTTAAAACAGCAGGAGGCAGAGCTGGGTCTGAGTAAAACAGAAAACAGATTACAGTCATGTTGGTATGGTACGCTATATAAAATAGGGTGAGCCAACAGGTCAGAAGCTTGGTGTTTTAGGTGTACATCTATAATTGTTAGTTGTGCACAAAGTCCCATGAGACAAGGAGGATCATATGAATGTCTGTCTGACCCTTCTAAAGCCTCTTCAGTTTCAGACCAAACACAGAGATGCGATGCTCCTGGCCCAGAGGGTCAGGACAGCTCTTAGCAGCCTCTGCATCAGCCTTACAGGAATCCTCAATGCCAAAATCACCAGAATTGTAATTTCTAAGGTGGAATAGACAAATACAGGATGCAGGAAGCCTGAAAACCATTTAGATTGAACAGTCCAAGAAAACCCTGGACATGCTTGTTATAAGCAGTGTCATTTACTGTTATAACCCATGGCATTGGCCAGATGCCACGTGGAAGAGCCCAAGTAGCTGATGCCACCTTCAAGTCTCAGAAGAGTAGATTGCAAAGAGATTGAGCTGGGAAGGTCTTGAACAGACAGGAGACTTCGCTATTTGAGACCTCCTGTCTGAGACTGTACAGCACCTGAAAGACCAGATCATCACAGCCTCAAAAAATCAGTACTCTTCCTCATGAGGGGGTAGCCAGCTGCAGTCCAAACAGCAGAGAACAGCATCTGTGCTGTGGATGCTTACCAGCAGGGCAGAGACAAAACAGAAAGATTCACCAGCAACAGAGCAGCTGATGACTCAGGGAAGAACGGAAGAACTGGAGGTCAAAACAGCACAGGGTGCCCCAGGGCTGTGAACAATTAAATAGGCAGATTTTCTTAATACTTGTTTTTGTTACTGTTTGTTGTTAACATTATTGGTTTGGGTAACAAAGATGTGAGAAAAGGTGCTTGTAGAATGCTTAGTCACAAGGCAGCTCGACCTCTCCTGGGGATTGCAGAGGTCCCTGTTACACACATATCTACTGACACTGCTTAAACCTGGCCTCTGCCAGGCACCTGCCCTCTGCATGACGGCTGAGCAGCATGTCTACATGTCATCCACAGCTGCAGTACCTCAGAAACTAGCTTTTTCAGTAAGGAGCTTGCTTCACTTTTACAAGCAACGAAGTACTTTTTGGCTGTTGCTCACCATGTGTTACCTGACATCCCAGGCGTTCCCAGCAGCCAAGAGGAGAGTCAGGCAGTGAGGAACTACTCTGTGACCTCAGCTGAACCTGCTTTCTTGTTTTGCTAAGTTTTGGCAGGCAGGTAAGTTTCTTAAAGGTGACACTTGGTTCTAAATGCAACGAGCAACTCATTTTGCTGCAGTCTATCCATCAAGTGTGCTATGCTTATGGGGACAGATGATCACCAGTTAATGTGACTCTGAGAATTAACAAGGAAATATGTGCTTTTCTGTCAGAGAAAAAGTGGCTTGAGTTAAAATAATTCAAGGTATTGTAAAGTTCTGTTGAATTTTGAAGCTCCTCGGCGAGCTTAATGGCATGTTTCTGCATAACTGGAAATGAGCAAGCACAGGGAAAGAGACAAAAAGAGAGAAAGCTAACTGGTAGCAGTTTCCCAATATGTGCAAGTCACTCGAGCTTTGCCTGCAGAACCTGCAGTTTCTAGCTATTTAGGCACTCTGAAAAATGTGTTCTGGTTAATGAAGCTCGCTGCAATGCCAGTCAATACTCTGTGCTGCAGCCAGCCCTGGGAAAAGAGGGGTCCCCTGGAGGGTTGCAGACAGTGTCCTGGGCAGCTTCCAGTCCTCACCTCCTTCCAACAGTAAATAAAACCATAATGAAGTAAGAAAAGCTACTGCCAACTCCCAAAAGCTGATATTGAAGGGAGGAGCGTGAGACCAGACAGGCGCAAGCAGCACATCCCTTCTCCTCCAAGTACTTTGCAACCATCTGTGGCCCGGACACATCCTGAGCCAGACTAGTCTTCTGTGTATTTAGTAGCTCTCAGCGGCTTTCCTCCTCCATGTATTCATCCAGCCTTCTCTCAGGGCTGCTGAAGCGATCAATGTTTTCTAAGCAGCCGGTACCACCGAGGAAGAAGGGAATCAATAGTCACTTTGCTCTTGGCCTCTCCAGTCCTTAGCTGTTCCCTTATGTGTCCCTGTGTTAACAACCGTATGTGAAGGGTGGGAATGAGATCAGTAGCTGCTGGGAGGGCTGTGTACTGTACAAATTTCCAAATATTTGTTCTTTGTCTCTTAAGGATACAGAGTGCAGCTGACACTCCCATTCTCTTATTAGGCCTTTTTCTGTGCATACAATGCATCTGGCAAATTGACATGAAAGTAAATGTAAGGAAAAGAATCAAAATAAAAGCTCACAAATGAAACTAAAAAGCCAAATCAACATGAAACGTGTATTGCTGAGGGTTTCTTTCATGTACATATATATATGCTAGTGTTAGAATATGCAGAAATTGTAGATGTGACTTAAGCCTTCTAAGACTTTATGCTAGTTTCCCCCTCTGCAAAATAAAACGTTCAGTAGAGGAAGACTGGTATAGAAGAACTGTGACGTTAAGATGGTCAATATTATTGACGTTTTTCCTTTCATATTTTAATTTAACAGAATTAGCCAAACATATTTCCTGAAACAATGAACCCAGATTGGATTCAGTTGAGTAAATGAGTGAAAGAATGAATTATTTTCCTAATTTCCCCCAGGAAAAAAAGGTCCCTGCATTACTCCTATACGCCATCAACCTCAAACCACATGAAGAAGTCTCAAGTTACTCAGCAATTAAATGTCGTGGAATAAACGGAAGGCAAACATCAAACCCGTCATCAGTGAAGGAGATGCGTATCCTTTGTGATATACATAAGTACCATCATCCCAGAAACACCCTTCCCAGGATGTGGGACTTCTTTGCAGACATTCCACAGCAGAAGCCTGCACATCATTTGCTAACATGGCTGTAAATTTATGTCTTTGTTTTCTTAGAAATATGTAACTTTGTAGATTCATTGATTTTTCAGTACAGAATTAAAATCATGTTGTACATTAGTCCTTACAGACTTACCACTGACTTCTAAGTTCTCTCCTCATATGTTCCAGCTGAACTGAAGCATGACTTCTGCAAGGGAGAAACTAAACAAAAAAAATCCATCCATGACTTAGATATATGAAGTGCTAGAAAACTGCCAGACAAAATCTGATTCCTGGTCTGAGCTGTCTTGTGGTTTTCATCATGTGGTTCATCGGTCCCTGGGCATCCGTGGACTACCTCTAATGCGGTCATGAAACGTGATTGAGGAAATGAAGTTCTTGGTCTCTATGTAGCAATTGACCTCTATAAAATGTCCTTGAAAGCCTGTATTTCTATTGAAAGACACTGAAGGGTCCATACATTTTAAAAATTACCTACCTAGTGTGTAAAAGTGCCAGCACCAGACCCCTCAGAGAAAGATGCAAGCAGTCCCATATTCTATAATTATAAAGTAATGTGTCAGAAGGGGATATTATTCCTATCCCAACCTTTTACGAAGCTTGTTTACGCCCTGAAGCCAAGTTTATTTCACTTCTTTTTTTGAGACCACTTTTATTCCATCCTGTAACTCAGAGTGGCTCGTTGGAAAATAATTTTGGATTAGTGATCGGTTTTCTAAACCACAGGACGGTACCTGAAGTCCCTTTCTTCAGCATTATCCATTAATAAGATACTCGTGCCTTCCCCTAGCCCTGTATAATCTGAAAACACTACATAAATAATTGGTATCATAGATATTTGCTGTCATGACAAAACAAACCCAAAACAAAACAAAAGAACCCAAACCAGAATGGAAAAAATAGCAAAGTTACCGTCTGTCAAAAGACAATAAAAATGACACAACTCTCACACTAATGTCCCAGCCTTACCTGGAGGGGCAAAGATGGAATGTGCTGTGGTGGAAGCTGCATCCTCAGGGAGCGGGGAGACGAGGCCGAGCTGTGAGACAGTTTCACATCCGCCTTGGTGGGACCAATGTCAGACACCTATGTGGAGACCTCAGCAGCTTCCCTGCTCACTCTTTGAAGACTGGCCACTTTTGATTTTGACCCTTGCACTACCATGCTTTCACTGTTAGGCACTAGAGGTCTCATCCTCCTCATGTCCTTAGTCTTAGTGACATTAATGGGCATGCTGATGAGAGAGCACAGCCCCAGACCTTTTGGGGGGGGGGAAAGATAGAAGTCAAATAGATTTTGAAGTAGGAAGCACCTCTCCCATGTTGAAGAGTCATAACATTTCCAAAATGAGAAGGCATATATAATATATGTCACTAGTTGTAGTCAGTGTTAAGAATGCTTTAGGCTTTGTAATAACTCAGACACAACATCCTATCCTCCATGGAGGAGTGAGGTGTGGGATTTCTGAGTGGAAGAACATAAGCGCTACAAATGAGATATTTGCAGTAATTCCTCCAACAGCAGCTATGCACACTACATAATATTTCCCCTTAAACCAGAGATCTGCTTTGAATAAATGGAAGAAAACTACATTAGTGAAGAGAAGTCATATCTACAAAGTACACGTAAATCGGAACTTCATTAGGGGAGCATGCAAAGAAGCTTTAGGAAGGTAATTTTGCTGCAAACAAGTTTTTGCAAGAATGAATTAAAGCTTTCAAAAGCGTGATTCTTCTAAGTAATTCAAATTATCTAGTCTACCTGATACTAAGTCTTCCCACAGAGATTACAAAGCACTTAAATTTTTACTTTCTTACAGAAACCCCCAAGGAAGGTTTCAAACCACTTACTTACACGTGCTCTCACACTGCCCTGAGAAGGAAAGAAGAGATGCCAGGAGTTATCAAAACCACCTCCAGCACAGCTAGAGTTAAATGCTTTTTACAGTATTGCCTCTACACCGTCAAGCTCTTTGTTCAGAAATTTACCACTGAATCACAATAAAAACCCCACTCTGGATTAAAATTTGGTCTACAAGAGTTCAGCCAAGAAAAAATATTTCCTGGCTCTGCGCCCCCTTCTTTCTTCTAGCATTGAAATCAAACAAGATGCTAAGTGCTCGATGTTTTCCAAGCACAAATATGCTCCTATTACTCAGAAAATTACTTTAAGTTTAAAATTAAATGGTGCGGGCTTATAGCCTAGACTGTTGATTATGTTTTAAGTATCAGGCGAGCTCCACAGCACTGGCAGCCACAGGCTACATGGGCTGCCCAGCCATCACTTAGAGACATGCAAACTCCCCTAGGACATCTCCCATTTTGTAGCAACCCAAAGTCTAGCTTTTATTTAGGCAAAACTCCCACTGGCACACATAGAGGATTTTTATAGCAGGGATCATTAGGGAAGGTATTTCTTACTCAGGTGGCAGTTTCTGTCCTGGCCCCGTAGCAAGCAAGACCCCCATTTTGCAGTATGGTAAACACACTGTGGGGACACAAAGTGCTCAGACATCTCATCCCTCACACAGCCCAGCAGCAGCACTTAGCAGTGCGGCTGTGTTTTCATCTGACCTGCCAAGAAGGCACATCAGGCTCATCTTGTTGCAGCATTTTCCCACAAGATTGCTCCTCAGGGTAGCTGAAAGGACTATGGATGAGGCAGGTGAAAGCTGGCCTGGCTTCAGTGAAAACCATTTGTAGCTTGGGTTTTGAACTTGCATACAAGGGGTTTTGTGGAGTTCTCCTCTATGTGCTGAAGCTTGAGCAGCTACAAACACAGCAACATTAAAACAAACCGACAGAAGATGCAGAGGAGGAAGCCTTTGTGGAATAAAAAGGTCAAGGAATGCTTCTTAGAAGCATTCCTGCAAGTGCTGCTGGTGCTTGGAAATCCAGGCCTTCTGAGGAAAGGGGAAGCTTTACCTTTGGTGTATCTAAGTTTCCAGGCAAGGTCATCACTTTTCTGTCTTCCAGGTCCTGCAGCTTCTACATGCCTGCAAAACTCCTGCAGGTCACAGCAGCTGCGTGAGGGACCCACACACCACCAGGTGCAGAGCAGGAGGAGGGAGGCAGCACAGAAATTGCCAGAAAATACACCAATGTGATAATGTAGGCAAACATACGTGTTTGGTTTCTTCCTTTCCTTAGTTGCATCTTGCTGCCTGCACCTAGATCAAGACTAGCTATGCAACTGATCAATAGCATACCAGCAGAAAAGGTGACATACATAGGGTCTTTCAGTGGCCTCCCTTCAAAGCAGTTGGCAGTCAACCAGGAGAAAAAGTTGCTCACCAGCTTCCCTGGGGATGGTGCATAAAGGAGTACCCCGACTCAGCCCATGGCCTCAAGAAGGACCTAGAGCTTCTGAGATTGGCTATGTTGTAGAGATAATTGAGGGAATGACACAGCTAGAGGGCTAATTACCTTTCAATATGACATCCATGAACTCTGCAGAAACAGGTTTGCATTAAGACAGCAAGGAAAGCATCTTCAGTTTACTTCCAGCATTCCAGTCTTGCTTTTACTCCAGTACACTATATTTGGCATGGTTGTTTCTGTAGGAGAGCTACTCTCTGTCATTGCATAGGAGAAGCAAATCTCCTGGGAGTTTAAGACAGTTTTTATTTAGACCCACATTTTGTTATGATACCAAGTTTAGCCTCAGCCATACTGCATACTGAAATCCTGGTGTCTGCTGCTTCTCATGAGCTAAAGGCCTGTGTTTCTTTGTTTTCAGTGTGTCTCACAGCACCATGGCCCATGCAAAATCCTGCTCCTGTTAATCCAGACCTACTGCAGCTCAGCCACACGGAGATGGAGGGGATGGCCTCAAAGCAAGCATGCTGTATATGCTGCTGGGGACAAAAAACACTGTAGTTGTCAGCACAGAGAAGGAGAGGCTGGTCTTAGTGCAGTGATGCTTGGGATGGAAGGCAGAGAGATCTATTAAACTTCTTTGTCATCTCTTGCTGGTAAAGGTTTAAGTGTTGTTTCTGACTGCCACACTGATGTTCATTACCCTGGGTCCTCTTTCTGAAGTGAAAAGATTTTCTCTCAGAGAAAGTCTCTAAAACTTTTTAGCTTGGGATGATGTTATGTTTTAAATTACAGCACAAATACAGGCATGCACGTATGCACCAACTCATACTATATCTGCAGCAGATTAGCGTATGGTACTACATACTTTAAGTTTTCCATCACAGCATCAATTAAATTATGCATTTGCTTAAAAATAAAAAAGAAAAGAAAATATAACTCGTCCAACCTGTAAGTACAGCACCCTGAGCTGTCCCTTTGGAACATCTTACATTCAACTGGAGTTTGGAAGGCATTAAGTGAGGTAGACCTTAGAATCTAACCCCTCAGAAACTCTGACAAATCAGAACATTGTATGCTCTCTGTTATTATTCCAAAACATCAGTTTGCACACTCCAAAACCATTTAAGAAATACTGATTTGATCCTACTCTGCCACATTTTTGCAACTGCCATCTTTTACTGTGAATTTTAATACGCTGAGTGGGACAATGGGGTGTTTTGTGGCTGTAAAGAACAATCTTTTCCCTCGTAAATTTCAGGAATGGCTTCTTTCAGCCATTCTGCTCTAGCTGTTTCATGTAACAAATAACCTTTGCAGTAGGAGAATTGGGTTCATCTTGCAGATTTGTGTTCTTTATAAATAGAAAATAATAGCAAACAGTTTTCCCTGTGTGTCAGTGCTTTTATTCTAGTCAAGGTTGATACAAATATTTATTGACGAGAAATCCAAAAAAATCAGCCTGCATAAGAAACCCTGCTGCTGAGCACAGGTTTTGGGGTGCCATTCTGGTGTAACACAGTCCCTTCCCTGTGCTAAGCAGTCCTCATGTGAATCTAACATGGCACAGCCTACTTGGGGGATCTCCCGAGCCACAGACCTTCATATGGGCATGTAACACTCTCCTTTGCCTCCACTGCAGGGACAGAAGGAAATGATGGCTTGTCCAGAGTAAAGCAACACATTCCATTGGTATATCTTTCATTAGTGGCTGGTTCAGATCCGCAAACCCGTACGTCAGTGCTGTACATTAGAGCAAGTCAGCCACTGGTCTAAGTCAGACCATCAGGATGAAACTTGCTGCAACAGGGTTGGGGTAGTATCAAAGCTGACCATGAAACCTCTCCTTCACATGACTCAATGAGTGTGCGTGCATACACCCATGTGCACACACTCACACATTTACACATACATTCCTTAGGCCCTGCAAATGATCAGCCAGCACTTGGGTTTTGGCTGGTGGGGCCTGGTACGAGACCAATGAAAGTTCTTATGGCTGAGATGAAAACCATGTATGATGCTACAGATGGAGAAGCTGTTTGGAGAAGCATGACTGCTCCCAGAATAGTACAGTTGCTCTAACATAGCTACAAGCAATACATCAGGCTCCAAACAGCTTCTTTTTTAAGCTTGGATCTAAGGGGGTGGGGGCGGGGATGAAGAGTGGAGGGCTGACAGTTGCAAGCAGTCATTTGTTTGAAGGAAAAGTATAAATCAACTAAGTGCTTAAAGACTTACAGCATGAAGTCTTGGCAATATTGTCACTTTCCCCAAATCATTCCAAGGAACACGATGATGTCAGGATTCTGGTGTCTTTAAGAACAGAGAAACAGCACAACATTTAAGGCTACAGCATTGCATTTGGAAACAGAATAGCAATAAATATGACCCTACCTGGATATATATGAAATATGAAATGCATTTTTTGAAGGTTTGCAGTTGCTCCTACATAATCAAATACCCCAGCTATGTGATATCACATGGAGGCTCTAACATTAAGAAAACGCCATTACATTTTGCAGTAATGCTTTTCTAAGAAATGTCCCTAGCTGTTCACATTCCATAGTATGGTTTATTGTTTTATATATCCACTGACATCTAATGCCCTTGGGATTATTTGGGTGGTTATATTTTTCTCTGCTTCCTGAAGGTTTCACAGACCTTCCCAAAGTTCTAGTGCAGTTTGATGAGTGCATTTCAGCATTTTCCAGCTCCTCCATGGAAGGAAAGGAAAGGAGTTGCAGTTAGACTCAGGCATTTAATTTTCTTAGGCATCATATGGTTTTCTACCCTTTAGACAGCTTAGTTGTCCAGCCTACAGCTCTGATCATGTGCAGAAAGTACAATCCAATTACTTCTTCCATGTGGAGAAGATGCAGAGAGTCAGCAGTGATAGATAGATCCCTGTAGGGCAGAAAGACCCATCCTCTGCAAAATAATGAACCCTGTAGCTAAAAGAAAAAAGACAGAGAGAGAAAAAATACCCTTTAAAAAACACAGCTTCGCAACTGCGAGCCCACAGGCCTGAATGAGCTGAAGTTGAAAGTTCATGTAATCACTGCTTCGGGCTCTCTTCAGAGTCGGAGGGATCTCAGTTTATGCACTGGTTATACGTTTAATCTTGCTTTAGTGGTTGCAATCAAGTCAAAAGTTTTTACTGTTTGGGAGGTTTTTTGAGTGGAGGCTGATACCACGTGCGGGGAGAGAGGGCTTGCTTCCATCCCCCAGACTTGAAATAATCAGTACCCCAGTGCGAGTTTTGCTTTGTCCAGATGCACTGTAGGCCAAAACCTCTTTCATAGTCCTGGACTTCTGTTCTGGATATTCTTCAGAGGTGTGAGCATGGACATTTCTGAAGCAAGTACTGACATTATCAATCACAGCAGCCACAGAGCTAGTGATCTGATTTTCAAAGTGATGAAATGAAAGCTGTTGGTGCTTTTTTACCGCTGAACATCAGACAGTGTGCTCACAGCCTTCTTGGGATAGAGGCATTTGATATTAGTCACTGTTTTGAAAATTGTCCCCTCTTGCTGTGTTATGAGCATGGATGCAGAAACCAAAGCACTGCTATCCTTTGCAATAAGAAGCAGTGAATACCCACTTACCACTGCTGCAACATAAATACATTAGTTATAAATACAGGTAATTGACTGTCTTTGATGTCATTACATCGATTATTATGAATTTCTTTGCCTGCGGTGGAAATCAGTATATTTGGGGATCTTAATGGAAGCAGTGCCATTTGGATATGTGTCAAAACATTCCTCTAACTGAAGATTCTGGAAAAGTTTTCCCCCTCCCAAAACCCAATATGGCCAAACCAAAATGCAAACATCTTTCACTATGTGGCACAGCATGGCTCACAAAATCTTTCCAATGCTGTTTGTCCACTTTACAGGTGCAGCAATGTTCACTTTCTCCACTTACTTACTGAGGAGCCTGAACTTCACCACACAAATGAAAGAACAGATACCTTAGAGTCAAGCACCCACTTCACATTGCACAGGAACTGGTGTAATTCAGAGGAAGCAGTGCACACTGAGTGCTGCCTGTATCATCTGGTCAGAGAAGAGACTATTACCCCATGTGATGTATAATGCCCTTAGCAAAGCCTGGGCTGGGTGATGGCAGCCTTGCTCCCATGGACGGGCATCTTGCATCTACAATAGTTTCACAGAAGCCAATGGGTGGCAGAATCAGACTCTGGTTGCAGCCACCTCTTCCCAGGTGACCTGCACATCAGAAATGTTTTTTTTTTTTAATGAAAAACCCATCAAACACATCTTAAATACATGCAAAGATATTTTTCATCCTGGTCATAGCCAGTTTAAGCCATGGAGGGGGACTTCTGTGGGCTGCAGAACAAGCGGGTAATTTTCAAAAGCCTCTGCCCTCTCTTCATAATCTGATGCCTAACAATGGGTGAGTTTATTAGCCTTTCCACCTGTGAGGCATAAGCGTCTGTTTCCATCCAGCATGGACAAACTGAATTGCCTCAAAGGCTGCTGACCCCTCTGTCAGAAGTTATCATCAGCAGGTCAGCAGGACCGAACTCTGGTGTGGGGCTTGTGGAAGGAGCAACCTGCCACACACACCCCCTCACCCAGGGCTGCATAAACTGCACTTCTTTAGGAATTCAGATTCAAAACATATTTGACTTTTGCCCTCTTTATATTATGCATTTCATTCAGCTGCACTTCAGTGACTGTTCACCAGCCTTCCCTGCTCTTGTGAGGCTGGAGAAGTCATAAATATGGCAGCTCCCTTTGAGCGTTAATGCCAGATGCTGTCCGTGACTGCTGAGCCGCAATATGCAAGCCAGCGATACTACAAAGTGAGAGTTTATATTCCTTCTCCATTTCATATTTTTAGTGTATAAATCCACAGAGCAGAAGAAATTTACAGTGGAGTGAGTGGTCATGGGGAAAGTAATCTACATATAAAGCAGCAGCAGATACCTTTTTCTTCCTGGGACTCCTGTTGGGAAGTTTCACTCCAGAGTGAATGAAACCTTCAACCACTGGTGGTTTTTCTCGTGCCTGAGTTAAGGGCATGGGGATAACTGACTTTTTTCATCCATTATTCATTTAGCAATGGCTCTGGTGAGCAACTTAATGTCACCTGGTTTTTACTTACATGAAATGCAATAGACTCTTTTCTTCTACGACTCTATGATTCTTCAAGCCTGCCTGCACTGGGGAAATTATTTACGTTATTTTACAATTGGCAAAGCTTAAACTGTTTGGGAGATGCAGCAAAGACCTGGCTTAAGGTAAGTGATCAGTTTTTACTGATGTGGTTTCAGACTGTGGCCTGAACTACACCTACTGTGGTGTAACAACACCTACTAAAAGCTGAATAATTATGACACTGCTTAATCCAGAAATCACAGAATCATGGAATGGTTTGAGTTGGAAGGGACCTTAAAGCTTATCCAGTAACAACCCCCTGCCATGGGCAGAGACACCTTCCACTAGTCCAGGTTGCTCAAAACCCTGTCCAACCTGGCCTTGAACACTACCAGGGATGAGGTATCCACAACTAGTATGTTGGCTTGTTGAAACATACAATATCTATCTCCCTTGGACTGAAATTACTTCCACTCCCCAAATTTCTCATTCTCTCTTGAAAGGACTAGCTTTCATTGGGAGACCAGAGTCTTTCTTTCTTTTTCAGAGCCTCCTTTAAACCTGGTATTTTTAGTAAAAAAACCCAGATGAGATTTTCAGTGCAGCCGTTACTGACTGAACCAAAATTACATGAAGTATTGCATTTTGAGGCACTGATCTGTGTGCAGTCAAGAAAAGGCAGATTCTGATCTGGCTGGGTGAAATGGTCCCAGTTAAATCACATCACGTGCAAGACTCTGTGCAACCTTTGTGCACCAATAAAACTGAGGGGCTGGAAAGAGAAAAATTCACTTTCTGTGTCTAAGAGGAAGGATGTGAATTAAATCACAGCTGAACACATGGAGCAGAAAACCTCGGTGGATCCCCAAGAGTCAGAGATGGTAGATCCTTTGCTGAAGGAAGGTGGCTGAGGAGGAAGAAGGGAGGTGCTGCACAGAGGTGTTACACAGAAGAGAACATTCATCTGTGAATTCAAGACCTCTTGGTCCTGACATGAGAAGCGTCTGAGTCATTAGATGTGGTGGATTAAAAATTATCCCATAGGCACCAAGGCACATTTTCTGAAGACTAGTGAGATTTGCTGAATTTCAGCTGGAGCCACATGCTTCACTATTTTAGAGTCTCCAAAAATAGTAGAAGCAAGGTGGGATGCTAAAGCATGAGTCCAAGTCCTTGTGCAAGAATGCTTCCCTCAGTGTGGAATGAATGCATGCCCCAAGGCAAAGTATTGGCCAGGTAAAGGTAGCCAAGATCATGCCCAAAGGGTCATGGTCAGTTGGTTGTGCTCCGCCTGTATCCCAGGAGCACCAGAAACCATGCTTTTCCTGCAGCTCCTGCCTCTTCCCCCTACTGGAGTTCTCACACAGAGGGGCTGGGGCTGTTTTTCACAACGTGCCAGGGATGTGGCCACAGGGAAGAGGAGAAGGCAGGCAGAGAAAACGCCATTGCCATCATGGGAACTGATCCAGGGGCATATGGTCATATGAAGAGGCATTCGGTCCATTTCAAAGGAGGGAGAGAGTCTCCTTCAAAGTAGAAATGGACTGTTTCCCCTCAGAGCTCTCCTATCTTCTCAGGTGAGCTATAACCTCATCTCGGGCTATCACTGAAGTGGGTTTAGTTTCCAGGGTCCCCAGACCTATGCCACAGCTTTGGGGGATGGTAAGAGGTAAGAACTGGAGCTGTTCATCTACCTCTGCAAAGAGATTTCTGGTCACATTTCCCCTACCCCTTTTCTTGTCAGGGCTAGCCATGAAGGAGATTCAGTAGTCTGCTGGCAGGACTGCGAGCCTTGGTTTTCACCAGCTGGTGAGGAGGCCGTCTCCGTGTAATGGGAGGCACTAACTTGCTCATATCTCCATATCTTCTATCTGCTGGGGAGGATGCCTGATTCCCAGGCTAGAAATTCTGGCTGCCAAGTGACCCAGCACAGGACCCTGCCCTTGGTGCTGGAGGGAAGTGACTGTCTCTCTCCACAGCCAATCCAGCCTTACACCCCAAGCTTAAAGCTAGGTGCCCAAAGTTAGGCCATGCAAAAGTCTCCTTTGAGCTCTGCATTTGGGGTAAAGGATACCTGAGAGCACACATCACCTTTCCATCACACTAGAATTAGTTTCAGTGCAAAGGAGTTTTGAACTTGCAGAGACTAGAGGGTGTCATGTCCGTTCTTTACTTGCCTCCAAGAAGCTAAAATTCTCACATAAAATTTGAGCTAAGATGGTTTTGGTTGTATAATCATTAAAAAGCATGCTGAATGATGAGGCAACAAACCCCTTATGTCTTCTGAGTAACAACTATACGTAGTACTTGGTGCTAAACTGTCCATGCTGTCTTCTATATAATGAACTCTCACCTCTGCCTCTACCAAACGTTTAACTAAACTCAAGGCTTTACACATTTGCTTTAGTTGATTTGTACTCCAGCTGACACGGTGTAGAGAATAACTACCTTATTAGTTTTCTCCAGGCATTTCTGATGTCTCTCCAGGTTGCTGCGTCACCCACAGCGCAATGCTCTCAGAACTAGTGGCCAAAACACAGCTCTCTGCCCTGCCTCGGTTGAACTGGGGGCTGGGCGTCAGGGAAGTTACACTGACCACAGCAACAAGGGCAGCAGGCACCTCTGATCCTTGCACAACCTCTGCTCACGTTCAGGTCTGAGCTGGGTCACCTCTCTCTATGCAGCCAGGCAGTCCACATGCAGCGTGATACAGATCATGAACTGTGTCACAGAACTTCCCTCGGTTTCCTCCAAGGCAGACAGATGTGTAAGGTTTGTCTGGGAGTTTTTTTTTTGGTCTCAGAAGCCTGCAGCTTGCTGTTTCACCAGCACAAGGTTTGGTGACTCCTACCATCCAGTGTTGTTTTCTCTTCTACAGTTAACACTGGCTGGTTGTGGTGCCCAGCTGGCAAGCGAAGGAGGAAACTTTCAAAGAGAGGGTGTGCTGGAGCCAAAGGAGTCTTGCAATGAACAAGGAAGCCTGTATCTTCCATTTTTAATAGTTAGGTGTCACCTTGGAGAGCGTGGGTCTCCTCTTGACTACATGTTAGGCAGTACATTCCCACAGCACAAAGAAATATGGGATCATGAAACCCTTTTCAGGCTCTGTTGGAACCTGCCTTGTCTTCCCCTCCTGGACACAGAGAAGGCCCAGATGCAATCAAAGATCAAGCTTTTTTCCAGCATCTGGGCTGCACTGCAGTGTGTCAGGGTTACCCCAGCCTCCTGCTGTGTCCCAAAGTGCTAAAACTTCAGCTATGGTCCCATGAGAATGGGGTTACAGGTAACCCCACTCTGCCACAAGATGGCATCCATACAGCCAAAGCAGGGAATGGTAGCAGCATACTAATGTCGGCCCCCCCAAAAGAGAGCAGGTCCTCTCCAAATAGAACGTAGGTTGCAATAAGCCATGAGTGGGAATTTGAAGCACTCATTGTAGATAACATCAACCATGGACACTGAAGAGCAAAGACAAAAGAGTGAAAACACTGGCATAAATTTAAATGCAAATTCCATTAAATACTTACATTTAGTTCCATTCTTCCCCTTCCAGTGAAACTTTTGATGTCAGACAAGCTTCTGATGAACAGCTTGCATTCACATTGACTACCACTGAGTTTTGATCTGTTATAAATATGAATTAGTTTATAGCCAGATATTGCCTTAATTGTTTACATACTAACTGGGGAGAGATAGCATACAGCATTGGCTTTATTTAGCAATTTTTACCTTCAATCTTACTGAGTGGTTAGCAGACAAAATGTTACATTGTGAGGGTTTTTTTTCCCCGTGTCTTATAATATTTTACTTTGATTAAAGCTGTACTGAGGTGATATTGCACATTTCACACAGAAAGCAATTTACCTCTCCACTTATTGAAGTTAACCATACTTATTTGTCCTAGCATAATGTATTTTTCTATCTGCATTCTAACTGCAGTGCTTTATCATATGAACCAAGTTAGATTTAATCAAATTCAGTTTGTGTTATGAATTTTAAGACATTTGTTCAATTAGTTGGAATAAAAGCAGAAAATTTGGAAGGAAGATTAAAGGTGAAAAATGCTGGTGGGGAGCTGGGCATCCAGTTCTCCTTCTGCACCTTTGTCACCCCAAACCATTTCTTATGCTTGAAAAGACTCCCTGATCTTTTTTTTTTCCTCCTTCCTCTTTCTGTTTCTCAGATTGCTGCTGCTGTTTGTGGGACGGGGAAGATAAAAGTAATTTTATCAGTTTGCAACACCCGAGCGGGTGTAAGACCTGACTGGTTTTCTTCCTGCTGTGCCTCTCATGAGTGTTTTCTGGGCACTGGTGGACAACGATGCCACATTCAAGCTGTGGCATTATTTAATGTATTGGAGTTCAGCGGGAAGCACAGTGCAGCTCCCCTATTGCACTCTGGTCTTATCGGTGCCCCTTGACTACCTTCCTGTTACTCCCATTTTTTTCCACCTAGCAGGAAAACTGCCATCACTCACTCACGTTTGCCTTTCAAACTTGGGTGTGACTTTCAGGGAGCTGAAGGACACCAAGGAAGCTAGTAAGCTCCTAATACCTTTTTCCAGCAAGCAAACTACTTTGTCCTCTCACCCTTTCCATCTCTTCCCCCTAAAATGGCTTATTTGCACATGTACTAAGTATTTTGGGGGTTTTAGGAGGTTTTCACTCTGTTACCTTGTGCACCTTCATTTTCATGTTTCCTGTTACGATGTCCTATGTCGGTAACTTTCCTCACCTGGGAATTCTTGACTAACATGGCTTAAGTTCACCAACCTGAGTGATTTGAAAAGGCCACTGTAAAATAACAGAGAGAAATAAAATGTCTTGGTGCAGTCAGACTCCACTCCCTCAACTGAAAAGTGCGGTGCTTTTACATTTTGAGACAGTTTCTCAGCCAGCCAGACTAGGTGACATTAAACAAATCACACTAATTACAACACAATTTATGTAGAAAGATTTCACTGGCCTGTTAATAATTGGCAGGAGCTGCCAATTACAAATGTTTCCAAAAAGAGCATTTCCAGCATTAACTTTGTGATTCTTGGGGAAATAGAATAATGGAGCCTGTTATGCATCCTTGTGTGCGCTAAGGGAAGCAGAACCCAGTCAAAACACAGAAGCAGAGCTCAGAGACCTGAGTTTGAGTCGTGCTTCAGAGCTGCACAGATTGGCCCCAGGCAGACCACTCCTGAATGCACCCCATGCCAAAAAAAAAAAAAAAAAAATGAGCAGGAATTTGTGCAGCACCTGGAACCTTTGCATCTCTCCACCCTTTGTTATCCACTGCCAAGAGTCTTGCTGTGCAAGCATCATCCCCAGAGGTGCAGATAAGACACTGCCATTCCTGTCTGGGGACATTTTGCATGGTTGGTGGTACATCATACAACAGAGGGGAAGATCACACCCTCTGTGCATTAGCTGACTCATTAACAGAACAAGGATTAAAAACTTACCCACAAAACTTGCCAACAGCAACATAAAATTGGTTTTGCAGGAGCGTGTAAACCACTTTAATCTTAAACCCCAGAGATATGTAGCGCTTTACCTCCTATCCACTTAGCTCAAAACTGTGATCATGTAAGATGCTACTTCCCCAACCATCCTCAGCTAGTGGTTACCTTCACCTTTGGAGAACTGAAAAAAGGGTATGGAGCACCCCCTCCCCACCCACATTGGTGATTACATCACAGTTTAAGTGCTGTGGTTTACAAAAAAGCCAACTTGTACTGGGAGGTGTTCAGGTGCTTTGTGCTGTTGTTGCTGCAGGGACAACAACAGCCTGCTAATAGCAAATGGCTTTGGGGGCAGGTCCAGGGGAACAAAAAAGGGGGAGAAGGCTGGTTATAGCCTCTCACTGCAGGGGGTTACCAAATGAGGCCCTGACAGTGCCATCTGGCCAGAGCTCCATTCCATGCAGTGGCCACCGACCACATATGAGAATGCAAAGCTCCAGGTATAGACCCTTAAATCAAGGAGGAGTGAGGCGGCATAGGGAAGAGTCCTCAAAAACCTGCTGCTCAGAGCTGAATGAACCCTGACCCTTCCTCTGTCTTGTCTGGGACAGTCAGAAAGAGAAGCCAATTGGATAATGAGCTCACTCTCTGGAAGAGTAGGAATGCCCTTCAAGCTTTTCCTCACGTGCTCAAAGGAGGATGGTGTGAATAATGTGATGTGGAGATTCTCAAATAGGCTGGTGGGTGGGATGCCTCACTCTGGAGGTGGGTTCCATTCCTCCTCCAAAGCAAGCTGAATTCAACTCCGAATTGATAAATGAACACAGGGCTCCCAGCACACAGCTGACTTGCCCTCACTCTCCCACCATCATTTGTATAGCTTGTGTCTAGCTTTGGTATCCCTTGGTAATGCCTATAAGCATGGGCATACCTCTGCAGAGCTTGGGAATCTTTTTTTCCTGGCCTCATGCATTGCTGTGAGGAAGATTTGTAAGCAACTGGAAGGCTGTTCTCCAGGGGCTTTGCACTGCCACTTACGGAAATTACCCAGGACATAAGCTGTATTTTTGAGAGGGTCACCTCTCCTCTAAATGACAGATTTAGCATCAGCTGGAGACCACAAAAACTTAATGGGCCTTGGTGGAGGCTGTACTTCTTGCATGTATAAAGGAAATGCAAACTCATGCCCTCATAATAGATCTATTAAGCCCTGCAGTGCTTGCACACCAGTGGGTGCCCCTTCGGAGCTGTTGTCTATGGCTCAGAGTGATTTGCAAAAGTTGTATAGAAGAGGGTTGGGGGAGCAAGGTAGTACAAAGGGTAAAGCTTCCATGGGGAATGAAGCCTCCTGGGCTCACAAGCCACAGGAATTCCTGGAAACTAAAGATGATCAGTACCTCACCTCAGCAACCTCTGGGAGTTACACCTGAGTATTAGCAGAGGCTCTCCTGTGGTGGTGACACACAGGCACATTTTCACGCTTGACTCACAGTTAGTATAGCACCACAAGCCAACGCTGCCCATGGTTACATGGAAATTCAGCAGAATTGAAAACACGTAGAGCAGGGGAGAGAAATAGGCCAGAAGAGTTATTTCAAGCAGATGTTGGTGATAGCTGCTAGTAGGAACAGTAAGGTATCAAAAAGAAATAGATACATATATCTTCAGAATAAAAACAGCATCTGCACCTAAACAGGGTTTGGTGGTTGCTAAATGGCTCTGTAAGCCAGAGAAAAGCTTTATGGACAGAAGGTTTTGCATCAAGCTGTTGTTGTTTACACCTGAACCTTGTGTACAAATAAAGCCATCGCTCTTTACTGCCAATCCTCCTCTAATCTGAGCCAGAGCAGCCTATGGAGCTGCACGACAGTGCTCCTTGCAATTGTTCCCTGCAGTTGTAGCTTTTATATACGTTTACCAACAGTCATCCAGGTCAATTCACATGCTGAGTCCCATTTAATCCAACAAAGCAACATGTTAAGTGAAGCAGGGGGGTCATTATTCAGAAAGGGGAATTTTGGCATTGAATGGAAAAAAGGAGAACATGGAGTTATTTTTCTGGTTTGAATTGCCCTGCAGAGGAGTTCAGCTTTTTCCACTGAATGCCAAGGGACCCCAGGGAGACAGGCCACCATGGACAGAAGTTTCCTTGTGCTGCTGCCTCACTTGCCTTCCATTTGGCAGGCAGCAATTACAGTCCCACAGACTGACTGGATAAAAAGAATGAAGCCTAAACTGTAAAACACTATAAAACATTAGGTCTAAAATCCAACCATTTTCTCCCCCTCCCCCCTTTTCTGTTCCTTTTATAAACCACCAGCACCATCTGTTTCTCCTGTATCTTCTTCCTTGCTGAGTATGATGGATACATTCAACCTCCTTAACTAAACCAGCAGTAGCTTGGTATGCACTCCGAACAATGTAAAGGCTTGAGCCATAACCAGGCCAAGAACTCCTCCGGGAAACCCACAAAGAAGCAGAATGATCTAATAATCATTGATGCATATGAGCTTGGAACACCAATCATGCAGTTATCACATGGATAGCATGTAGTTTTCTAAACCTCATTTATCAAGGAACAAAGAAAGTTGTGGGTACAAGGAGTCTCATGCATACCTTTCCCATCGTACACAATTTGACTATAAGCCAACCATTTTATCCCATAAATATAAGGCTACATGACAGCCTATGTAAGCAAGCCTTCTTTGAGCTCTCCCTACTAGGCTGAGTGGTTGCGTGGCGGTGATCTTCCCTTGAGCTGGGACATCTCTCACGGTTGCTCCTCAAGGCAGAGAGACATTTCTACTAATAACAGATCTTTGGATGAGTCCAATTCGAGTTCTCTCTAACTGCAGTTGGACTGCATGAAACAGTGACTTTACCCTTGAGCTGGGATGTCTCTTAAAGTTTGGGATCCCTTACCTGAGACTGAGGGATCCTTTCTTACCCACGTCGGAGCAACCCCTTACTTGCAACAGATCCTC
The DNA here is from genome assembly GCA_024733675.1 of Psilopsiagon aymara. Lineage (NCBI taxonomy): Eukaryota > Metazoa > Chordata > Aves > Psittaciformes > Psittacidae > Psilopsiagon > Psilopsiagon aymara. Next base: position 1,414 of record JANRGW010032800.1, on the reverse strand, counting down.
GGTAAGTTGTTATGGTATGTTAAATAGTGAAATCCTCGTAGTTAATTCCTTTAGACATACACTATGGTGCAAGTCTGAGACTAAGATTGGATGTAGTCATACCTAGGAGTGGATACTCCACCAGTAATATAGAAAGCAAGGGAGGGACTGCTCTGAACCCCATGACTGAACAGGAGGGTGTCCCTTACACTTTTGTATCTGGGGTCTCTGTGTGAATCATTTTAGCTTAATTCCATCTCAATTTTCCTTTGCATGTTTCATTCATGTAGCAAATAATAGAGTGAGCCTTGCCATCAAACTAGCAATTTATAAAAGTCACACTTATATAAATTCATATTAAAACCACTCTTGCTAATACCTTTGATGGTGATTCTCTGAGGATCCTAAATCAGGGTTCATGACAAATTGGCGTAGTTGGCAGGATGGAAAGTCATGGAAGAACAGCTAAAGGTGCCAAGGGGACATATAAAACATGGAAAAGTAAAGGAATTATTTACAAAATGCTAGGCACCTTCCTAGAAGCTCCTTGACAGTTTAGGAAGAATAACAATAAAAAGGAACAGGACCTAAAGGAAAAAATAGAAGGCAGAAAGGCAGCTGAATTAATCCTCTCTGAAAAGTGAGAAGCTGCAGAAACAGTTACAGGAAGAAAAGGAAAAAAAAAAAAGAAAACACAAAACCAAAGTTAGGAGAAAAGGTTGACATTATGCTTCTGTGGATTAGGAAATTAATTGTATCCCCTAAAGAATGTGATGGAAACATTTGGGGTAACACTGACAATAGGGAACTGGGGGAAGATTATTCTTTGTTTCACTCAAATCCCCCTGAATATGAGCCTAGACCCATCATTTAAGCAGAACAATCTGAAGGACCTCGAGGTGGTGCACCTCAATAAATTGTACAAGTCACTCACTGGGATCTGTTACAATTGGCAATTTACAGGAAAGCTTTAACAGAAAGCCAGGTGAAACTGAAGCAAAGTATTTGTGGCAAGCCTGCCTAAGCGGTGGTGGTCGAATAACACCAAGTAGAGATGAAGTGAACAGCTTTTGTGGTCCAGGAATTTTCTTAAATCTAGGACCAGACATGGCAAATGCATCCCATTCTATCACCAGCAGGGTAGCTTACCGGGCTGGGGGAATAATGTTGTGGAGTGGGGCCAACCCTTTGTAACTCCAGTCAGATCTCTAAACTAGCTCCCCACAGCCATCACAGAAGCTGCCTCCATACATAGAAACATAGAAAGTTAGGGTTGGAAAGGACCTTAAGATCATCTAGTTCCAATCCCCCTGCCATGGCAGGGACTCCTCCCACTAAACTGTGCCACCCAAGGCTCCGTCCAACCTGGCCTTGAACACCACCAGGGATGGAGCATTCACAACTTCCCTGGGCAGCCCATTCCAGTGCCTCACCA
>JANRGW010032799.1:0-93433 GCA_024733675.1 Psilopsiagon aymara | reverse complement strand
AACACCGCCAGTGATGGAGCATTCCCAGCTTCCCTGGGCAACCCATTCCAGTGCCTCACCACCCTCACAGTAAAGAACTTCTTCCTTATATCCAATGTAAACTTGTCCTGTTTCAGTTTGAAACTGTTACCCCTTGTCCTATCACTGCAGTCCCTACTGCTGCCACCATGAGACGGGGGAAGCCAAAGGAGGGTCAAAGCCTTCCAGGGCCTACTGGCTGCACTTCTGAGAAGAGAAAGACCTATCATTTGCCTAAAACCCCCCAACAAACCAAGGAAAAACCCACAGAGCTGGGATTAAGACAAGATGAATTTCTTTGGCAATTAATGCATCACTGTAACGCTGTCCCCCGCGTCAGCAGAGCTTTCTGCAGCATCTCTTGGAGGAGGCTCAGACAGTTCAGCTTTGTCGGATTGAAAATGAATGCTCTGAACTGGACAGCGATGCAAACCCAGCAGAGCCTGCATGATTTGGAGTGCATCATCTGCTCGTGGTTAGCAGAATTTTGTTATGATCCTCACGTAAAGGAAAGACTAATGGATTTCTTCCTTGAGGCAATTAAAAAGCGATTTGTCACCGCTCCAGAAGCGTGGCTCTGCACTGGCAGGTCCCCCGTGACAGGGGAGGCCAGCAAGAGCTGATGGTGGAAGTGGGTTTGTCCCAGGACAGCACCAGGACATCCACATCCCAGAGCCCCAAGTCAGCGCGGCAGGACCGGAGCCTTTGAGAGCTGCCAACTCGTGCTCCCCCTGACTGCTTCACTTTGCTTTTGTGGGGCTTTGGCACTAATTCTGATGATATTTCTGAATAATTCTGAAAACAAGTTTATGTGTGGGTTTAAAAAGAGGATCCCAAATACACACGAGCCCCAGAAAAGATGGAGCAAGAGTTCTACCCAAAGACAGAGCAAACTTGGTCTCCTCTACCTTAGCCATACCTGTGCCCATACTTCAACCACGGCAAGCCACTGCTCCTCTTGCTGCACATTTCCAGCTCCCCCACTACCCAGCGCAGAAAAGGATGTCTTCTGCAAGAGGGACAACAAAGCCAAAGGGGAGAGGCACTTGCACGCAGATGCTTTGGACACCAGGCGATCTCCAAATGTAACACAAGGCAATAGGCAGAGCCCTTCTCAACACAGTGAACACCTTCCCATGTAAGATCATGGGTTCAAGGGCCTCTTGCACAGAGAGCCGCAGCTCGTACAGCAGGCCAGCCTCAACATCTCCCTTGCTAAGCAGGTTGCACTGCACAGGCTGGGGATGCTGGAGCTGAGCCTCACACCTCCCTGGCCACCCTCACCGGCTGGCTCTGCACGGATGGTCCCTGAGCTTGCTGCAGTGGTTCTGTGAAGCAGCAGGTCCCATGTCATGGATTCAGGAAGGACCCATCAACCCCAAGAGCCTCTTCTCCCGCCACTTCCAAATGCTTTGATTCCCCTCAAGGCTCCCAGCACATCAAACATTTAACGACCGACGCTATTTTGAGCCCGCACTGCTGAAGTTCAAGACATTCTGCAGAGGGGTTTGAAAGTCTTTAATCCATTGTGAAGCCCAAACCCTGCTGTAAACACTGCGGCACGCTCCACTTAACTGCTCATGCAGACACAAACCCAGCCTTTCCTGCTTCCTCTTTGCAGATGACCTTGCGGTCCCCCCACCCCACGTCTCGGGATCCTCGAGGGGCTGCCAAGGGATCAGATAAAAGGATTCCATTTATTTCTGCTGGCATTGTTTTATGAAGCTTCCCTTTTATCGGCACCTCAGCTTCAAACCACTTTCAAACACCCAGCGAGGCACCAGAGATCAGCAGATATTCACGGACACGGGGAAGGTGTCTTGTCTTTATTCCCATCGACGCTTCATGGGAAGGAAACTCTGTTTTGCACATGCCAGGCTTTAACCTGAATTCCATTGGCACCAAGCGCTGCTCTCCTGGTGTGCAGCCCACCGCTGGTGACATCCTTTTGCTGAGGGACAAGCTGTACCGAACAGCTAATGAAAGAGCTGCAATCAAGCCTTTACACAGCCCTGGAAGCTATTCCATCACAAGGCTGAATCAATACCCCATCTGCCCAACAGAAATCATAGCAAAAATTACACCGGATGATTTTGCCCAGCTTGACCAGGATGGCATGGTCCTTCCCATAGCGTCGGATGCTTGTGCATGTCAACTTATTCCTTGCTTTCCATGGGGGGGAATGCTGAAGTCGCACAGCTTGCAGTGCTGGAAACAGAAGGCAGGTGCTTTCCCAGAGGCTATGGAGAGATGCTGGGAGCACGGGTGTGGGTGTGAGTTAATGGCTACCTGCTTCCAGCACCACTATATGCGAGCGCTTCATTTCAAGGGCTCATAGATCATCAGCCTCCCGAGCTCCTGCTGAACCTCCTCTGATCTGTTCTCCTCCGTGTGACAGGAACATGGGTATCTCTCTGGAAACCTGGCAGGAGGTAAATCCCCAACCTCTTGGCTCTGGGAAGGGGAATGATTTCAGGCAGCAGAAAAAACTGCATCTTGTGCAGCATTTCCTCTGAGCGCACGCTTCACTGCCAGGAATGGAGATCTCACTTTGTGCCCAACAGACCTATCTCCTATTTAATAATACACTGCCAATCACCTGGATCAGGTAAATTCAACACTGACACAGAAACACATTTAAAACCATCAGGTTCTTTTAACATCATGTTCCTTTCAAACTTGAAACCATAAAGGAAAGGTGCCACCTGAGCTGCCAGAGGGCTGCTGTATCTGTGTATTGAAACGGATGCTTTATATCATTCCACCAGCATTATCTTTCTCTCTGAATACTGATTTCCACCCATAATATTCGTATCAGTTGAGCAGCATAGCTTTAAATACATGTAAATATATCTAAATACTGTACTTCAGAGAAAACCAGAAGGCTGTGCTTTGGTCCAAAATAACCATCCACGCCTTCTTAAAAGAACATTCACATCCAGAAAACTCCAACCGAGACTGATATACAATGCAATGGACTGGGTTCAGACTTGTTCCTAATCAGCATTTATCTATTCAGTAAATACAGTGGCAACACAAGTGTTGAAGCCTGAGGCATCTGGGACCCCCTTCTGATGCTCTTGGATCATGAGAAGGGGATGCTTCACAAAGGATGACTGCCAATAGGCAGGGTCTACTGCAAACTGGGTACCAGGGAAGGGCTCTCACTGCACTCTCCATCACCGTGTCACACATCAGGCCAAAACAGCATCAAGAGAGTGCCCAGATAATGGGGCATTTACAACTTCCACAACAGCATTAGGTATTTCTTAGCTTCGCATCACAACTTGCAGTCATCACAGCACAGCCACTGCTACAGGAGGGTGAGATTAAATAATTACCATACTGGCTTCCCAGGTTTTCTCCATTCTCTGTCTAGTGCAATTCTGGCATCTGACAGGATGGAAAACCTTTGCAGCTGATGAATGCAGACAGGCTGATATTAAGAACTGTGGAAGTTCTGTCAGCCATGAGGTCAGCACTGCAATATTGAAGACAGAAGACATGGACCTCTCCAAGAACACAATCACAGCGAAGTGAATCCCCCGTCAGCATCACACTGCCAAGGAGAAACACTCATCACTACTATTTCAAGAGGGAGCACTGCTGAGAACACAGGTCTTGTCTACCTTGTACATTCGGTATCTATGGGTAAAACCGTTTGTACCTTTTCCTGTTCTCATTTATGCAGGTTGCTTTCTTCACAATGCAATTACTCCTGTTCTGTTTATGGAGGTGCTAGCATGCATCCTAAGTGAAGGACAAACGGATTAGGGACAGAAGTGCAGGTTGGCCCTGTCTCTGCTCTTGATGGAGGACAAGAGCCCAGAGAACACACTTCCAGACAGATGGAGCCAACCCCCCGTCCCTCCCTGCAGAACCTGCTCCTGCCCTGCCAGCACACGGTGGAGGCCTTCGCTTTCACCAGGAGCTGCATTTGAAGCACTGGCTCTGGGCACGATAAGAAGAGGGAGAAGCATCCACCAGCAAACCCGGCACAGCCAGCAGCCAGGAACACCGTGCGCCTGTCAGACGGCTCTGGTGAGCCGGATTTACACCTTTCTCTTAGCAGACATTAATCTAAGTCAGGAAGATAATAAATTGCCACGCAATGGGGAAACAAGAGCAGGTCTGTGTGCTACTCACCGGTGGCTTACCGCGGGCCGTGCTCTGGCACCGCTGGGTGCACACATGGAGCAGGGGAAGGTGCACACGTGGTAATAGGCTCCAAAGGGACCAGAAAGCACGAAGATGGAGGGAGAACCACTTTTCACCCTGGAACAGCTACTGCGTCCCAGCGAGATGATAAAATGCTTGCACGTCAAGAGACAGCTCGAGATGCTGCCACAGTAAGAAGATCCTATGACTGCCCTTCTATTCTTGCTTACAGATAAACGTCCTATGTACAAGCACAGAAGATTTGCCCTGGGCAGCCTCCTCTCTGGAGCCCGCATCTGAAAGCAGCCTGATGTATCACCCTCTGCCTCACTTAATACTCCTACAAATTCCTCCAGGCCTGCCACTGTTACTCTGCATTATTTTTACACTCATCTTCGGCAGCAGGAGTTTAATGAGAAGTGCAACTTCAACTAATGTGTTCCCCAGAGAGAAGAGGTCAATGCACATATGTGAGGAATCTCTGATCCGGTTATGCAGGAGGGGAGGGATCTCCTCTGACAACTTCTGACTGCACAGGAAAATTAATTCTCCTTTCCTGCAGAAGTTTATAATGAGAAAGCCACAATATCAAATTGCTAATGATTCCGCAGGCACCACATCAGTGTCGCTGAGTGAAATCTCACCATCACAGCTCTGCTTGTAATGGAAGACCACAGATGTTGGACAATGTTTATATCACAACTTGAGAAATGTTCCATAGTTTGGACTTCATCTGTGTGGTTCATTCACATTGACCTCAATATCTGAGCTAATCTGCACAAATTTACTATTGTTCCCATTCACATTGGCCAAGAAAATCTCGGTGCCAAAACCTGAATGTGACCTGCTCTGGGGAAAGCCCACTACAGTTCTGCTGAAGCATTTTTCATTACTTCTTTAATAACCATAACTGCAAGCATAACAGAAGTGCCAGCACAGATCAGAAAGCCTCAGATGTGGCACCTGGGGTTCTTGTGAAGAGTAGCTTGCAGGGTGCTGCTGCCCAGCTCCATCCAAAGGGAGTCCAAAGCACAGGGTGCTGCACCAAAACCGAATCAAACCAAACCTCAGCACCAATGCATCACCAAAAGGTGAACTTTTAGGCTTTGGAAAGACCCTCACTGCCCTTTGCTTTGCTGCCTCTTGCACGTGCCAGTGCATGCTGCGGCTCTGACCAGGAGCAGGACATCAGCCGAACTGTAACTGCAGCATGCTGACATGCAGCAGTGCTGGGGGTCTGCCAAGTGCTGCAGGAGGGAAGTCCTGCTCTCATGCTTCAGTAATCTAGTGACTGCAGAGCCCAGGCTGAGGGGATTAACCATGCTCTCGAACAAGCTTTTTGCTTCCTGCTGCTGCTTTAGAGCCCAGCACGTGTCCCGCAGACCCAACATGAAGCCCGTGGTCCACATGAATACAGCAAACCATCCCTTTGCTGCCAACAAGCTTCACACTCTCTACACTGTAAGGCAAAGCCTGACCCCAAACTTCATCAACACCCAAGTGCACAGGGATTGGCACAGTGTGTGGGTCACAGCAGAGAGCACGCACGGGGCCAGAAGCGCTCAGCCATGGTGCTGCTTCCAGCCATGGATACGAACTTTCCTGTTATATTGTTTGTCCTTAAATGCAACCAAAGAATTCCACTATTCCAGGTAAAACTAGTCATCCTTTTCCACTTATAAACTGAACTGGTAAAGCATGAAACCATTCTGCTGAAAACCATAAGCTCCACTTCTCCTCCATTCAGCTTGTGCAAGCCTGAGGCAACACTGATAATATTATCACGGAGGCCATTTGCATGGGAAGAAATCTTTCTTTTGATGGAAAAAAGAAAAGAAAAAGCCTTTCTACGTTTCTTGGTCTGCTTATGTGGAGAGAACTATGGCAGCTTCATCACTATGCAATTATCCGAGGATGTGAAACACTGCACCGCAGGAGTCCGCATGGAATGTGGCGACTGCATTAGCGAACCACCTACTCGCATCACGGGATGCACAGAAAGCACTAAAAGACACCAAAGTTGCCCATTCTTCCTGAACTCCTCAGCAAGCAAACACAACCTTTTCAGGTGCAAAAGGCACTTCAAATTCAGCAGGCGAATGACGGAAGAGAACTAGCCTCTGTGCCCAGAGATGCCATCGGTGTCTATGAAGAACCCCAGGAGCAGAGGAGAGGGTACAGAGAGGTCCATACTGCTGCTTCCTGCAGGACACAGGCTATTGGTGCATGCAGCACTGTCGAGGAAATCCTCGGCTCCAGGCAGGCTCCAGGGCACGTCCGCTGGGTTTGGATTCCATCACGCTTCTGGGAAGCACTCACTCAAACCATTTTGCTGAGCCTCTCTATAATAATCACATCTCCCCCCTGCTACTTAGATGATTAGTGGCTGGACTTGACTGAAAACCTGGGGCCGTGCCCCGTTTTCCCAAAGCTCCCCATCAAGCAACCTTATTCTGCTATTTTGCGAGGAGACCTCACCTTGCTGCCCATGCCATTAATTGAGTAACTATCAGTTCCAATTTATTCCACTTGGCTACAGATTACATTTCAGCTGGCTATTTCCAAGCCCTGCTTCAACAGAACCTTATAAAGCCACGTCCCTTGGCTGATGCCACTTGTCAACTGCATCTGTTCTTGGTGTACTGAAAGACAACAAAGCCAGAAAACCGCCAGTCTCTTAATGAACAGAACCCAATATGTTTGGCTTTGCTCTTTTTGAGTTTAATGAAGACAACCAGGCTTGGTATTTAGGAGGCTCAGCCTCCTACCTGCATCCCACAACTCTATTTAGAGCAGAGATGTGGTAGGAAGTTAAAAACTGATCCCAGGAAACCCAACAGCATCAACGCTTTCTCAGACCAAAATGCCTCAACATCAAGTGCAGAAACAATGACTTGTTTGTAGTTAATGCTTGCAATGCCACTGACTGCTCACTTGTCTGCGTTGCTCCCCATGTCAACAGAGACGTCCATGCAAGAAAATTCCAGGTGCCCGAGCAATTACCATTTGCAGAGAGGGATCTTCTGATATGTTCCCAGAACCACTCTTTAGCAGCAGAATTTGCCAGGCCACACGCTTAGGAAATCCTGCATTTTAAGGGATCTCTCCTCAAGAACGAAGTGGAGTCCATGGACAAGAGACAGCCCTTGCTTAATAGCAGCTGCCCTCCATGCACTCTCTTCTAAGACTGATGGGTTGGCCAAATCACAAAGGTGCCCAGGTTCCCAATTTGGTGTCTCCGATGTTCTTCTGATGGGAAACGAAGGGGTCCAGAATATGGATAACCATCAGCATGTTTCCTTAGATGTACCTCAGCACTGATGGTGGCACTGCACAGCATGGACAAATACTAGGAACAGAAATGCTGTGTCTCACTCATTTGTTTTCCTGCTCGCCAGAGAATCCTGAATTTTCACTGGTGAAAAAGCTCAAGATGTCCTTGGAGGAATGAATATATTTGTGAGGGAAGAGAAGGCAGGAAACTGAACACTGCATCCTTCACGTAAACTAATCACAAGACTGACTTCGCAAGGTGTGCTTCCCAGCAAGGACTGAAAGAAGATGCAATTAGGGAAACCACAGCCACGCTGAAGTCTTATCTAGTCAGAAGAGGCAGAAGGTCATAATTCACAATACACTGTCAAGGGATACAGTGTGCTATAATGCAAAGTATTTTGTCCATGGTTTGCAATAAACTTGAGGATACCCCTCCTTAAATGACCTAAACACGACAATTGACTGCGTGATGGGAGGGTGCCACCAAAGCCACATGAAATCCCAGCTCTTTCACTGCAATTTTGTACCCTTTTTGCAAGCTGTCAGCCCATGTGATGCCCATGGCCTCACTCCATATTCCTGCAGGATGATGCTTCCCATTTGCATCCCTGCTAATAAGCAAGGCAGGAGAACACCACTCCAGGCTGTAATACACAGCCTTGGGCAGCAAGAGCTCGTCAGAGCATCCTCCCCAGCCCAGCAACACACACCTCCAGTGCAGAGTTCAAACTGCTGTGCTGCGATCATAGCCTGATTTCATTCCTATTAGAGTATAAAAATTACTAACAGTAAAATGTCATGATCATCTCACACTAATTATGCAGCTAATGAATAATTAGCTGCGGACACATTTGACATTTTTGGTCATTAATTTGAGCGAGTGTTTTAAGCCTTGAACAAAACTCTTCTGCAACTGCAACGTGGTGCTGAGCAGCACAGACGTGGCATCGGGTCTGCATCCCCTTCCCGTGCACCAGGGAGCTCCAAACCTGGCTCTTCAGATGTGAAGCTGCGAGAAGTATTTCCTCCTAAAATGCCACGAATTTTGTGCAAACCAAACCTGGAATTTCTTGTTACAAGCTGTAGCTACTTTTTAATGATAACATCCTTAGACAGAAGGAGGAAGAAGGCAGAACTCTGCATCTTATATCCACATGCATGTGTATACACACACATCACTTCCTCTGCCTGGCTCCGGATTTTACGGCCTCTCAGCCTCCTTTCTCCCCAGTCCCATCACTAACATTTTGTCTGTAAGGTCTTGGGAATGCAGGAAAATAAGAAGGGGACCAACCTCTCCTACAGGGTAGAGATGAACTCTGAAGCAATTCAAGTTCAGAGGTTGCAGAACACATCCACAGTTAATGAACAAAACACGTCTCCCATTTAGGATGAAGGAACATATAAAAGGTCGCAAAAGGCCAGAATTAGCATCAGATTGAGCACTAAAACCCGAGACGGAAAGCAACAGATGTTTCCCTCCTAATTTACTCCATTAGGATCTTCTCCAGATAACATGCAATGTCGCCTGCTAATGAAGCATTTCCATCTTCTCGCTGTATAGCTCATCAATAAGCAGCCTTGAGGTCAGAGGCAGAAACACAACTGCTCCTCCTGGGCAGGCTTTGTCTCATTTTATAAGCCCTAGTTTTTGCCAAAGAGAAAACAATAATCTGCTTCCAAGCTCACAAATTATTCTGACACAACCGAATTACTTCCTTTTGCTGAGCTGCCTTCCTTGAAAGCGATGCTTTAACATCATGGTGAACCCCAGTTTCCTTATGCTCACCCAAATGAATCCCCATCTTATGATCAGCTGTGAATACACGAGGTGTATTGATTTTTAAGCCAGAGGAGCAAGCCACAACAGACCTAAGATACCGAAGCACTTTACCTCCTGTATTGCCACACCTGGTATTTGGTATCAAACCGAACAAACTGGCTCCATAGGGCAGACATGCCACCCTCTATCTCTGCTGCAGTGTTGGGTGGGAACAACCCTGGATGCAGCCAACAGTGAGGAAGTAAATAACTGCAGGACCAAACTGAGCAAAAAAGCTGCTTCCACGTTGCTGCCCTGGCTGACCGCGAGCACGTCGAGAGCGGCGGTGGTCCAGCAAGCCATAAACTGGGGCACTACTGCCTCAGAGAGGTCGATCTCCATCTCTTCCAGCCTGTGAAGTATGACCTGAACCTGAAACCTATGGCAAGGAAAGGCTCTGGGCACACAGCACCTATGGGACAGAAACCATCCAAAGCTCAGGCCAGGGGAGCCCTGCCGGAGCCCGCTGGGATCACCCCTGCAATGAGCCAGCTTAGACAGATACACTTTCCAGGCAGGAATTCCTCCCCATTGCACTTACAGCTTAATTATAATGCTCTTGCAAGGAATTTCAATTCTTCCTACCATGGGAACAAGCTCCGTAATGAAAAGGCTTTATTAAAACGAAATGTAAAACATGGTATTAATTAATGAGGCTGTGCAGGTGTGTCCATGGAAGCAGCCTAGCTCCGCGCGCGTGGAAGGGAGCCAGATAAGGGGTTAGCTGCAGCGTAACACCCCTATCAGTGTGCAATGCAAAGTTCCCTGTCATTACATCTTAAGCACACAGCAGAGTGTTGTTACTCAGGTTTGAATTCACATGAGAAACACTGAGGAACACCCAAAGAGGTGGATCCTGAAGGAATCCAACACAACTTTCAAAGCTAAACCAGCCCGTGTGGTCCTTGTGCCTCTGCAGAACTGTGTGGGTGCCTCCTACCAGGGAGAACATCAGAAAGAGAATTAACGCAGGCCAACAGCACCAAGGTCAAAATGCCTTAACATACAGAAAACACAAGCTTAAAGACAGGCCTATGTGACACTGATGCTAAAACTCATGCAGCTGCAAAACCAATGCGAGCCAAAACGTCACAGAAAACACAGCTTTAGGTTAACACTGACTTGCAGATTGTGTGGGGGTTTCTCTTTTTAACCCTGGGACCAAATCTGTGTCCTTCATTCCTTACCTGTTTGTATATAAGAAACAGCTTCTGTGTTGATGGCTGTTTGAACTGCGCTTATAAAGGCACATTCACAGTTGTGTGATGGCTGCATACAGCGCAGGGCCACAAATAGCCCCTTTTTGTTTTCTTTTGACAGGCGCTCTTGCAGCCCTGTGGAAAGATATTCCTCATTCATCCGAGCTAGCCTATTTGTTGAAATGCAGCAAATCACACTACAGCAGGTGCGAGCATTATGGAAGGCTATTAAAACGAGCAGCTCGATATCTTACTCATATGTCAACATAAGAAAACATGATGATTATATACATTCAAAGGCACATAAGCATGTAGAATCAGAGTCCCAGACTGGTTTGGGTTGGAAGGGACCTTAAGGCTCATCCAGCCCTAACCCCTGCCACGGGCAGGGACACCTTCCATAGAGCAGGATGCTCCAAGCCCCATCCAACCCGGCCTTGAGCACTGCAGGGATGGGGCAGCCACAGCTTCTCTGGGCACCCTGTGCCAGCGCCTCAGCACCTCACAGAGAAGAGCTTCTGCCCAAGAACTCGTCTCAGTCTCCCCCCTGGCAGGTTAAAGCCGTTCCCTTGTCCTACCACTGCATACCCTTGCAACTAATTATTGGAGGCACAGCATGAGCCACAAATCCCTTTTCAGGGTTTCTTTTTTGCAGAGTGGGAACTTACGGACAATCATCATGGTATAAGCTAGATACCCCTAGGCAAGCAAGCACGGCCCTTAGGATTAACAGTGCCACCAGCAGACCACTCCAAGTAAGCAAAAGCTATCAGGGACTGTTAGCTTCTGATGACACAGCCCTTCCCAATGACAGCCGGGATCCAGACGCTCCCTGGGCACAAGCAATCCAGGATGGTCTTTAATTACCCCCCAGCCTGTTACTCCTCAGTCAGCATCCTGCCTGGCAAACAGAAAGAAAGAAAGCTGCCAAAAAGGGGGGCATTTCCTAACTTCCATCCAATGAACTCTGAAATCACAGCAAGGATTAAACGTATATTAACTTATATATATTAACTTTGAAATCACAGCGAGGATAAAATGTATGCCGATTTTAACATAATAATATAGACCTCTATGCATAAATGTGCACACAAAGCCCATTTTGTTTTGCTTATAAACCCCCATGCAAACACATCCTCTGCATGGCTGAGATGCAGCTGTTACATTCCGAGCCTCAGCATACAGTGAATTTTTATGGCTGAGCTATAAACCTCTGAAAAATAAGGTTTATAATAGAAACCCTGACACCGTGTGAAATACAGCAGCACTGCTGGGTGCTGCTGTAATATGGCCCTAATTTATAAAGCGCGGAGGGATCCTGTTCCATTTTGAAACTTACAGACAGTAATCTAGAGGAAGGGTAAACCATGAGGAAAAATGGTCATGCTGTCCATGAGCTACAGCGTCTCGTCCATCCACCGAGTCAAAAATCAAATGGGATGCCACAATATTTAGGCTGTGCACTGAATTCTGGCCTGTCACCAAATGAAAACATGGTGTATCCTAGGACAAGGGGATATTTCATAGAGCCATGTGCCATTTCCCATGCCTCCGGGCAGTATTTTTCCAAGTGAGTATTTGATATGAGAACACTGGAAGTAAAGAGAAAAATAGGAAGACGAGAGAAACACAACCCAAAGCCTCCGGTTTGGTTGACACAAGAGATGGTTTTGCAAGAGGGTTTCAGTGCACTCCTGTTGCAATTGAAAAGAAGTGGCAAAGCAGATTGTTTACTCACAGGAGAACGCAAGTGCATCGCTAAAGATCAGGAAAGAGCTCCTGGTGCCTTGAGCCTCCAGCTCTGTGTTAGAGGTGGTAATTCATGGGGCAGCTCACTGCTCAGGGTCCGGTTTGCCGCACTACGCTGGCCCAGAAACCTGCTAGAAATCTTTATGGTGACTCTGAAGGGCTAAAGGAGATTTAAACCTTGGGATTTATGCCTGGAGAGTCCCTTTGTGCCTCTTTGGCCATCACCGCCCTGGGATGCCTCTCCCAGCCTGGAGCAGGAGGAGGGGACTGTGTAACACAGCGACGCTCGCTTGCAGTTTTGGGAAGCAAAGGGGCAACTTCTGGCACAGTGGTCAGAAATCAAGGTGAGCAGGGATGTCCTTCACCGCGGCACTGGCTCCAAAGCCTGCAAAAAATCCCCCTCTCCCCTACACATCAGCATTAACTCTTCCTAGGTGCTGGGATCATCCCAATTGTTCTCAATGTTATTCCACAGCAGATGCGACACTTTAAGGGCTCACAGTTTATCCCACAATTTCCATTGTGGCCATCCCAGATTTCTTTTCTACTTTCTCTAGACGGTCTCCTTTTGCATGCTGAGCACCACAGGAGAATAAATCCACATTTATTGCACTTTTCCTTCCCAGGAGACTCGCCGTAAGTCAAGTGCACTGTGCTCTTGTTGCCCATATCACTGCCCATGGTGTGGGAACGTTTTACCTGCTGCAGGCTTATCCCCGCTGCTCGAGAGCCCCAAACCCTTGGGTCTCTTCATTAACAAAAAGCATGGGTTTGCCTGTGGAAGAAGCCAACAGAAAGCTGTGCTTCCCCCCCAGATTTCACCTTCAGACACTGCAGGAATGCTCTGGGCTTGCCGGGACGCTGGGATCCAGGCATGCGAGGGGCTGAGCTCTTCATATACTGTTAGCAGGCTAACGAGGGCATCTGCAGAAGGAACAGGCACTAAAACTGAAACCAGATACAAAATAAATATCCCAGAGCTGGATTTCCTAAAAAAGATTCTGCTGAGCTATAGTTCCACATCAAATTTTTATTGAATACATTTTCTACTGAGAATTTGGGCACTAAAACCAGTCAAAATCATATGAGAGGAGTATAAATTTCATGTAGAGTTTCCACTGCAAACACCCTTCAAGAGAAAAAGCCAAAGCGCTTTTCAATCAAGCCCATTCCACATCTTTGTCCTCCTTCCCCTTTCCAGCAGGCTGGAAATCTGAGCCCCCAGGAAGCCTCTGAGAGAGGGATGCTCTGCTTGAAGGTCATGGAGGGGGGGCACACACATTATCCACCCTTTGCCATGCCTGAAGATGGTGCCCAGGCCTGTATCACGTGTAGTAAAGCTATGATGAAGCTGACATTTTAAAGCCACTGATGTCCTTTTCTCCTGATGCTAATTCACACAAACCACTGTTAAACCCCAAACCTGATACCGCTTCATTCCCCAAACTCGGAGCTGTCCCTCCAATTACACCAGTCACATTAATTCCTGAATCCTTACTGGCTTTCCTCTTTGATTCTACCCATCTTTATTTGATTCTGCACCCAAAATGAGGGTTTAGTTCCCTGGAAGGACAATGCACACTGTGGGTCACTTTGAGCTTGAAAAGACTCTGGGATCTAAAATGGTATTACAAACAGAAAAGCTGTTTGAGAGACCTTCTTTTAGCAGCTTCCCAGCATCTACAGTTGCACCTTCTTATCCCACTCAGAAAAATTCCTTTCTCCAAGGTTTCCAGATATGTCAGCATAGCGTATCTATTATATGGCTCTGGAATCAAGCACCTTCTGGAACCCAAGTGGGTCTCTGACACTGTCCTAAACGCTCCTACGGCTGGTCCTCCCTGGATACCCAGCTAGCTGGGCTCCTGAGCAGAAAATGACACGGAAGGAAAGGTCAGTAAGTGGCAGAGAGGAGATGAGATCCCCTAACAGGTATAATTACAGCTGATCCGAGGGCCCCACTGCTCAGGTAGAGGGTGCAGGACACATGTGCTGTATTTTTCCATGGAAAAAGGAAGGTTGCTAAAGGATTTGGAGTGGATAGGATGAAATGTATGGTTTCCTGCACCGATACTGCTTTAGGACAGAAAGCCCAGTGCAGTTATATCGCCTCCACAGAAACAAGTGACCTTGAAAAATGTTGCATTCATTTTTCTTTCTGCATATTTTTTGTGATGGATTTAATGTTCAATAAACCCGAAAAAATAACGGCATTTGAGGCTCGAGCTATTTGTGCAAGTGCCAAGCACTGCAGGAGGAGTTCAGGGCTGATTTCTGCACCTCGCTCAACCCATTCACAGCAAAACTGATGCCGCAGCTTCATTCCCTTCACTGGAGGCTGAGAAGGGGATTTATTTTCTATGCGGATTCCTTTTGCTACAAAGTTTTACACCCTGCATGTGATGCAGATTCCTAGCAGGACAGATGTATGAAACGCAAAAGCACAGGATGAGCAAAATCTGACTGATGTGTTTCAGAAAGCATTATTCTGCAGGTTTTAGTCTGTGATGCTTGTTATAGGTGGCCCCAAAGGTCAGTCAGAGTGTTTAACAGCCATTGCTCCTACCAAATCCAGTGCCAGTGATGCCAGCCAAACATATTTGTCTAACATGAATACCGACCTGCATGTCCCAAGGACTATGGGCAGACAATACACATGCGATGTGCTCCACACGTGGCACTGGGTCACGGGCAGAGTGACCATCACTTGGGCTGTGCCCACACCACCCATCCCTGCCGCTATCTGCACTGGTTTCACTTGCTGCAAGGAGATCAGAAATACCTTCAGGGCTCCTCAGGAGCCTTTTGCAGTGTTTGGCTGTAAAAGAAGGACAATCTGAAGACACACTCAATCCAACAGACTTCTTTCGTGCCGGTTACGCTATCAGGAAATCCACTTTCCAGGGAAGAAGCCATCCCATTTTACAGAGACTAAACTGATCAAAACCTCAACCTCTATTTTACTCCATCTAAATTGTGCTTTCGCTGCTGCTGATGGCTAACAACTCCAGCGCGAGCTAGCTGGCTGTCATATGACACACGTCTTGCAGCAGCATGAGGAGAAGATGCAAAGAGGCTGACATTTAACTGAAACAAATGTATGACAAGAAAAAGCTTGCACTTTTTCCTTGACATAGAACATGATGCCCTGAGGTACGGCGCTTGTTCAGGAGGGAAGAAACATTTAGGTCCTTCTCCTCCAGTTTTTGCTCCTTCACTAACGCATTAAACTAATGAAGGCTCTCATGGACCAGCAAGAGGGATGCAGCGGTAAGGGCGGCAGCTGCAGGAGGTGACCAGGATGGGTCCTCGTGCAGGGCAAGACACAGGAGGCATCAGTGGTCATTAACTGGGGGCATACACAAGACGTCAGTGTCAGCTGAAGGCAGCCAATCGATAGGAAGGGAACAGACAGATATTCCTTCAGAAATAAAAGATGATTTTGAGAATAAAAGCAACTGGGGTAATAAGCGAGGTGCGCACAGCGGCAGAAGGACAGCGAGAAGAGCACTTGGAACTGCAGGCACCTGGGAAGTGATTTATCCAGAGCACTTACAGAAGCGAGCCTTAACACATAAAACACGAACGGGGCCGATCCCTGCAGGCCGGAACACTGCATATTAGAGGAAAAAAATACCCTGCGTTAGAAGGAGAGACTTGAGCCTTGGCAGCATCTGCTGCACGTCCTCCGCTGCCCACGCCAAAACGAACTCCAAATCTCTAAACTCAAACTGCAATTTGCCTCACTACAGAATTTCCAACCCAATCCCCAATTATGCCTCTCCGGAGAGGGTGAAACTTCAGCCGAAGGAATAATACATTCATCGACACCTGCAGACCTAATAATTGACCAGGGAGGATGTGGATGAGATCAGCAAAACTGCTGCATTGCTACTGCAAGCTTCAGTGTCCTACACCAGCAAACAGCTCTGCTCCTGCAAGGTGCATAATTTAATAAACCATTAACTCAAACCTGAGGTGAAGTAAATTCAGCGTATTATACATTTCAAAATAGCATTAGAATTCAATTTAAGTGTCACAAAAAGCCTAATCCTCAATATACAGAGCATATTAATAAGTATCTTGGAGCCTGTGGCTTGATTTCATTTCCAGCCGAGCTGTGCTGTCGCCTGACTGCGATCTCTGCGCCAGGATCTCTCGGTGATGGCATCACGGCTCCAAACCGGAGCAGAACAGGAGGAGGCAGGGTCCTGCTGCCTGGGGTCCTCCTGGGTGAACGCATGGGTGTACGCCTGAGCAAAAGCCATCCAGCTTCAGTTGTGTCACTCCTGGGTGCCACTGTGAAGAGGTCAGTGCCCCCCAGTGATGGTGTAAAGTGCACGAGAGCGCAAGTATGGCATCTGCCTCCCATTTCCATCACAGTCCATGTCCTGGACTGCTCTACGTCGCCTCTGTGATACTTCTCCTCTATCAGCAACCCCAGCACATCCCACAGCGGTTGGGGAAATGCATCTCTCCTCTAAATGACAACAGATTATTTAAGCAACAACTAAAGCACTCCGACTGCTTCTCAGTTTGCTCGCATTAACGTCAGTCTCCTCATATATCTAGGGAATGAATCCGGGATTTTCTTGAAAATGGTGGAGAGCTGTGCAAAAATAGCGGAGTGCTGGTCTGAAAATAAAGTTATGTGCTTGAAAGGGTTGGAAATGGGTTTTTAATCACTGGCGTCTTTCTTCTGGCATATAATCCGCCGGCTCTTACGTTCTGCTTTCCCATCCAATTCCTCAGGAAAATGCAGCAAGTCTGTTAATAAATAATTTACACAAACATTACAAAAGATAAAGCACTCCTGCTCAAACGTTTCCAGCCTCCGACATACCAGTTCATTTGTAATCCTCTCCGCCTCCCCTTGACTGGAACATCAGCAGAGGGTTATTGCTTGCTTTTCTCCGCAGCCCCATCTTACTCATCCCGCAGGTGTCAAAACACATCTTTGCTTTGAAGGTATCCAGACAGATAAAAGGGGCATGGCCCAGCCTGAGTCACAAGCTCAATTTTATCTACTGCAGATTTTTGTCATAAAAAAGGCGTTTTTCAGGAAAGCAGCATCCTGATTTATTTTCATGGGCTGGAGCGTGAGGATGGATGCTAAACGCAGCCGTGCTGCTGGCTCTCCTGGGAAGCAGGGCTCCTCTGGAAGCTGTTCCTTCCAGCGCTTTGTCCTTCCCCAGGACATGCTCTGTGAAGCTGAACAGGGTGGTTTTGGAGCACGCTGCACAGGACGGCTTTGTTCTTAGGAAGGAGACTGTCAGGAGGAAGAGAGGCTGTGATGAGCACAGCCAGCTGAAGTTAGTTTAGTGAAGGTGAACACTCAATGGGAAGCTAACGTTAGTGAACAAGTACAACCTGGAGGAGAAAACAAGCAAAAATAGCCTTCAATTGGAACAGCTCCTCTCTGTACCTGTGTTAAAAGACTGTAAGCCTGGAAGTGGGTTTCAATGGACGCAAATTAGGGGACAAGAAAACAAGTGGGAAACAGTACTGCCCACTGGGATCACACCCAGTGAAACACTGCCTGTACCCAAGCGCCATCACTGGGGCTGTTCCCCTTCTGGAAGCCCTGTATGGCCGGGTGCTGCTGTGCCCATCCTCCTTGGCCTGCCCAGGCCAACCCTGTGCTGCCAGGGGGTGCTCCATCTGCCAGGAGCTCCACGTGCCAACCGCCTTCAGGTGAGCATCTTGGCCAAGAGGAGCTGCACATCCACGAGCTATGAGCCAGAGACAGAGGGCCGAGCTGTGAGCACCACTGCCATCCTCAACAGGAGACACTGCAAAGGCAGCAAGTGCGGGGAGAACAGAGCGCCTGTCACCACGAGTGACTCTCAGTGCCCATCACCAGCGCTGGCAGTGACAGTGGCCCCAGATGCCTCGGGGAGACTCAGGAGTGACTGGGATGGAGATGATGAAGAGCAGAGCCGCAGCAGCTGGCTCCGATCAAAGAGGAAGGGTTCCTCTCAGGTTTCTGATGCTGAAGGCAAAGGACAGAGGTCTTCCAAGCAGTGCAGCGCCACGGCTTTTGCTTCTTCTTTATTTTGTCAAGACACTGGAGTACAGCAGAGCAAGGCATGAATTGTTATCGTTAAAGCTATCTCTGATGATAGTTAAAATGAAGTGTTGGGGCACCTGCACTAAACGGAACTTGAGTTTTACACAACGTGGCACCTTCTAAACCTATGTAACTGTTCACCCTGCTGTTAAACAGAGCTTTGCTGTCAACTTCTGGCCAGAGTGGGTATCGGAAGCACTTCTTCTGTGGCAGCTCTGAGCCTCTCCAAGGGGGCACAGACTGATCATGAAGAGCGCTAAAGGCCACAGATCCCAAAGTGCTGGCGCTCCTGGATGGGATCCTGGACCTTGGACTACACAGTTGCTGTCCCAAGGGTCACCCAGCCCATCTGCTCTGTGATGCCGAGGGTCATCGCAGCAGCGTGCTAAGGATGCTGAACCCCACCGGCGCCGTTAGGTGCCCTGCGCCACGCTGCTGTACTCCAATACACACTTAATTCATCACAGAGGCTGAAACTCACTTTGGAAAAATGTGCTGTCATAGCAGCAACAGTTTATATTCCCGTTAGCAAATCCACAGAGGTTCATTATGCTGAGAGCCCAACTGACACCTTGCTCCGCAACGACACAGGACTGAAGTGCCCACATCCAGCGCACGATCCCCGGTGCTTTATTGCCCAGTCATTTCTATTTTACCCACATGAAAAATAAAACCCCATTACTAAGCAAAAGTCTCAGGAATTTTGATGAGATTGTAATGCTTCCAATTTGGGTTGAAAAAGACCAAAACTCTCAAGCTGGCTGTTGCTCCTCCAGCCAGGGAAGGGAAATGCTGCTGACGCAGCGCAAGTGATGAGACAGGGAACGCTGCCCTGCCGGGTCGCTGCCAAAAGGAAATGGAAAGGTTTTCTTCTTCCTTAGAACATAATGGAAAATTTGAGGCAAAAAAATTATAGAATTAACACCAAATTTCTGCATTAACAACAATGAAACTCGAGTGCATAAAATGCACACTGCTCCCATATTTAGGCAAACTATTGCAGGAAAGACGGCGATATGAGAATCTCTGTCCCACTCATGAAGAACTAATATTCATCTACTGCCTAAATTCACAAAAACTGTTTAGTATGATCCTGTAGCACAGTTTATGTACTTCATCATTACAAAAAAGGGCAATGCCCTTTTTAATGTATTACTTCTCATAACCACAGCACCTTAACATCACCACCAAAAAAGGTATCAGAATGTCAAGATGGAAAGCGATGCCGGTCCAACAAACTCCATCTCCAGCTGTAGGGCACAGGAGCGGAAGAGGGCAAGAGACACATCACTAGTAAAGATGAAGCTCTCCTCCAGTAACCTCTGGAAGCAGCAGCCTGCCCTGAAGCCTGGCACTGGAGTAGCTCTAGATGCCTGGGGGTGCCAATTACCATGCTGCAGAAGAAAACTGCACTGTACTACTCAGCTGTGCCAATGTTTGAAAATCGTCTCTATCTGAGACTCCACGTTTTCCCTGCATTAGTCATCGTGAGTACAAACAGGGGCTTTTTCTTCCTCTTTTTTCATTGACAGAAAATCTGGTGCCATTGTCAAGGTCTAAATACACACAGGGTGTTTGCACACACGTGTCCTGCTGGCAGCCGAACCAGCATCCCAGTGGCATGATGTGTGCTGGAAGCCTTTCCAGGAGCTTGGGGACCTGCCATCCCTCATACCTATAAAAAGGCCTCAGCAGCACCATTCTGCGCTCGACTGGCTGTGAATAGCCAAGGCAGTGCTGCTTTCAGGATGCTAAAAGGTAACACAAAGCGATAGAAGAAAGATGTGCTACTGAAGAGCCCTCCCCAACGCCCCTTGGAGAGGTCATCCGCATCCCCAGCCCCATCTCCTCCTCTGCCTATCGCTCAGAGCATGATCCTCTATTTCTGGAAATCAGGAAACTGAAAGAAAAATATGAGAACCCAATGTAGGAAAACACCACCACCATGGTGATGGCTCCTTCACACAGCCCCAAGAGGTCCATGCCAGTGCCCAGGGCTGGACCGCCTCCTCCAGACACTACAATGCTTGCTCAGCATTTACAACATCTATCAGAAACACTAAAGGTGCCTGGGGAAAGGCAACGTTTAAAATCCAATATCAAGAACACCCAAAATGTCTCAAAATCATAAAACCCCATCAGAATGGAGAAGAGGAAACCTCATGTATGGTGCCTTGCACTGCAAACCCACCACTATGCCGTGGTCTCTGCCCATGGCAGGGTAACTTCTCATAGCAGAGCCTCAGAAAACTGCATTCTGCCCACAGACAGTTCAAGCTGACTGGATTTCATTTCTTATCCTCTTGAGCAGTCTGCAGGGAGAAAGCACGTTGTGTCAATCACAAATGACAATGCAAAGTTGTTTAAGTAAGAAAGTGGATACCACCATAACGGCATTAATGGCTATGGCACGGTGCAAATGCACAGCAGAGGCTGATAGTCTCTGTGGCTTGTTTGAGGCTGGGCCTTGACGCTGAAAACGCCAGTCAGAAAAGATCAAGAACAATTGCATGGGGATTTTTAATCAATATCTAACCTGACAATGGGATTTGGAGGAAGATCATCCCATAAAACACAGGCGGCACTGCAGACTAATTGTATTTACTTTCTACTGACCAGAGACTTGCAGGCAGAGCACTCCATGCCCCAGGAAGATGCTACATGTTTCTCAAACCAGTGAAAAGCACCCATTCGCTCTGTAAACTAAAAAGCCCAATCTTTGGTTGGAGGTTCATGTTAGACATTGCCCTCTCTGTACCCTTTTTGAGTACCAAAGTCATTTATTGGGTGGTATTGAAGTAGAAGCCCGAAGCAGATGCACAAACTACCTTCTCCCTCTCTGCTGGTCTCACTCCCCCTAAATTCACTGTGGATCTGAACACAGACATTGTGCAGATGTTAGAAAAGCATCATCTATTCCTGGCCAGCTCTTTTCTCTCCGGCTGCATAACCTTGAGCGCATGATTGAAGGATGCCCATTATGCCTGGGAGTTGCTGCCATGAATCACAGACCCCCATTCCTCCCACAGCAAACGCACACTGTGTCCTTGTTTCTGAATACTGGTAGACCGCATCTAAAATGTTCTGCATCACGTTCTATAAACAGACTCATGAGAAAGGTACTTCCCATCCGCCCATCTCAACCCAAAGCAGTTATCAGGGCAAAGAGGATGCCTGAACATCAACACACGTCCTCCAAACCTGAACAAGCCAGACCTCAGGGCACAGGTAAGAAGATCCTACGGTGCCACAGGGTGCTCAGTGGGAATTTAGTCTCCTTTGAAGTCCTGTGGCACAGCATCCACCATGGCACTGGCAGAGATGGATTCTGAACCATGACGTGAGCACTGTCTGCTGCCCTGAGCAAACAGGACCCAAAGTTCAGAGGTTTTGCTCTGCTCAATGCATTGAATCATGGATATTTAATGCTTTCTATAGGTGCAAAGCATCTTCCCCTTCACTTCCACATGGCAACTACATGCAGAGGATACAAACAGAGCTGAGGCACACATAAACATCACAGAGGACAACAATTTGTGCGCATTCCGTTTGATTACATCCATGGTGTGGGCACCATCCCCCGAGGGTCATGGTGTGTCTTTCACACAGCAGTGACAACAGCATCATCATCTTTTTGATACAGAAGCACAACTGCAAAACTGGGGGGGGGGGGGGGGGGAGAGAAGGGATTATTTTCTATTCGCTTCTTGAAACAGATGTCACTTTCCCCAGACCTGCTTGTTTCCAGGACTGCAGGGGTTTAATCTTTAAAACAATAATGTCATTACAATATGTGTCAAATGCTGTTTTCTAACAAAACAAAACGAATTGCTTCCACTTTGAAGCAACTGTACCCAGTCAATAACATCATTAGCTCTGCAGAGGTGGGGTGAGCATCAGCCCAGCAAATACCCACCCCAGGCAAACTCCCTCATGTGAACCCAAGCTCACCCACCGCAGCCCATGGACATGAGGGGGAATTAGGCCATTACTCAAATCCGGCTTCACTGTGCCCACAACTGCTAAGAAAAATCACTGAGTGACCCCCAAAAACTCCCTTGAGACTGAACTCCCACCGGAAGAAAGCAGCTGTGGCCACAGGGCTCAGCCCAAACTCAAACACAGCCATGGCGCTGATTCGCCCTCGCACCATCGCATGTTGGTACCACAGCCGTTTCCTGATCTCCGGCGCCTGCCTCACTTTGGAACACTAAAAGCCTTCAGAAAGTCTCACTTGAGCTGACTCTCTATTTAGGGAACATTTGAGCTATCACCAGCTCTACATCTGCTAGAGAAAACATACTGTACCGCTGAACAGAGATACACAGCAAACAAAATCCATATTCCTTCCAAACCAAATCCCACAAACAAGGAAGCACGGGCTCCAGTAGGCAAACACAGCCTTGACGGGGTGACCCCTGGAGAGAGGAACTTGTCACCATCCTACCTGCAGAAGCCAGTAGCACCTTCTGTGAAACGTGGGGATGATGGAGGAATGGACGTAGCAGCCGTACAAGCACTAGGGACAGAAAAGAGAAGGAAAGTTGGGTTAGTAGAGGAAACCATCATCCAGGAGGCAGCCCCAGGGACGAGAGTGGCAGCGCGTTATCTGCTATTAGAGGATGTTGTTCTGAAGTCAGTCCAGGGCTGGGAACACACGACACCAGGTTATGGCACCCCACAGTTATTTCAGCATCACTACAGGTTACGGAATCACCCTCCCAGCAGTCCACCACAGCTCAGCCACACATGAGCCCCTGCAGGGTGGCTCCCTGGGCTGCAGCACCTGAATCTTCACTTCAGGATGGTTTTATTCTTTAAAACCCAACATAACCATCTCTGTTGCATCACCAGGGTATATGTAAACTGAAAACTCAGGGTTTCTACACCCAAGAAGCTCCTGTCACACTATTTCATGCCACAGCATCTCTAGTGATGGGAAGGGTGACACGTGGCATCAAGGCTTTACTGGTGCCATTGGGGTGACCATGCTCAGTGCTCAGCGACGCCGGCGTGCAGTCAAGCAGCAGCACTTGTGGGTGAGCACACGGCGCTATGGCAGCATCTCCTCCCCAGATCAGCGCTCACAAGGTCAGCCTGAATGAAAAAGGATTTAAGGGCTGGCGGCTGCTATCACTGGGTTATTTTTAAAATACAAATGACAAAGATTAATAATGTTTTTAAATGTGTCAAGGGTACATCCACACACACAAAACCAGGGAGGAAAACAGAGGGGGGGAAAAACTGCAGAAAATAATCCAAAGAAAAGCTTAACACTTAAATCCCAGCACTCAGCCTGGGGAAAAGCAGACGCTGTTTGTTTAAGATAATCCCTGACAGCGACTCCTGGCTGCATGGCACCAGGGGCTGCATTTAAAGGTCTTTAATGTTCAGTTCTGCTGAGTCAGAGCTGGTCCCCGCTATAGAAAGCGGATTGGAAGGTGCAGCATCTCCCATCCCGACCAGCTTCCCAGCGGGGATGGGCGAGCTGGTCTGGGGCACGCCACCGGAGCAGCCAGGAGCATCCACAGATATCCCCAGCATCTCGTGCAACGCACATCGATACACAGCAGCAACCCATAGTTTGCTGCTGGGAGCTTGACTGACACTGCACCAGCATTAAAACACATAATGACAGGAGCGAGTGCTGGGCTCCTGGTAGCTCCCTGCAGTCAGTAGGTAGGAAAGCTGCTCTCTACCTCCAGATCTGTCTCATATACAATTCTAGAGGTGTCAATAATGAATTACATAAAAGCAGCCCACCTCCACCAGAACTGGGTCTCAACATCTCTGCAAACCCGTACAAAAAGCCTCCCAATGGCTCGCAGAATGTGCAAAGCATCAGGACATGGAAATCCAGTGCTGGGTTGATGCTTCGGGGCTGGATGCTCTAACTGGGGTAGCCGGGATGAAGGAGATCCACGTGTAAGCAATCCCTTGGCCTTGGGGAGACAGTGGGAATTTTTCTTCACTGTGGACTGAGGGATAACAGGGCTGTGGAGAAATGAACTGTAGTGGGAGAAACAGGCCCTGGAAACCCAGCTTCTGGAGGAAGGATGGAATGAGTGATGGCAGCAATAAAAGCTACATTAATTTTCACATAAAAAGGCATTAAAAAATGTTTAAGATATAAATAGAAACCTCAGAAGTCCGAGCCTCCCTGTTCCGGAGGACTTTCAAGGTTAATGAGTTAAGTGCTGTTAGATGACATGACATCTCCTAGCATGGCACACGTGGGTTAACAGGAGCGGGTGCATCCTCAGCTCCAGCAAGGGCAGTGATGGTCCCTCTGTCTCACCAAGAGCCAGTGGCAGCCACTCCACACCACACTGCACTTCACTAGAAGGGAGATACCTGCCGGGCTGGCCTTAGGAGACAGGGAAGCAGGGAACGTGGAATGCCTTCAGCTGAAGGAGTCTTCAAAACGAATCCTGGCTCAGAACAGGCAGAAGGGGTTTCGTTAACTGGGGTTTCTTTTTTGGGTCTTTACTGGGGAGGGTGAAGCAGCGGAGGCCTGTGTGTCTGTGGCTGTGTTAATGCCAGGCTGGGCGCTCAGCCAACGCATTAAGTGAAATCGAATTCCTGAAACCAGCTTTAATCAGCAGATTTTTAAGGTTAGAATGACTCTCTCCTCTGGAAGGCTTGCCAAGGTTAACTCCGTCCTGAGCAGCCTGAATTAATGCGCTGGACACGGGAGAACATTTGTCACGATTCTCTTTTTCAAGTTTACCAAATCTCCAGGAGGGAAGAAAAGGCAGTTCCGAGGTGTCTGCGGAGCAGCTTCATCTCTGCTCTGAGATGGGAGCAGGAACCACGCGCTGGGACCAGCACCACGCATCAGCCCGTCCCCTGCAGAAGCCAGGGGATGTGGACCCTGGGCCACGGGCTCGCCCCCATCCTTGTTGCCATGGCAGGACAGGGATGCTCATGGTTGCTGCAGCATCAGCTCCCGCAGCCACCTTTTGGGGAGGGCTGTGCTTGTCCCTGCACACGTTCAGAGCAGAGGAGGGGAGCTGTGCAATTACAGCTGCCCACCCCTCCATTTATATGCAGTCCACATCCTGCATTATCAAACTTCTGAGAACTGGAGGGGGGGAATCAAAGTATTGGTGGGGCTTTTTTTTTAATCCTGAGCTCCTTAAAGCGATTGTGGCTTATTTAAAAATAATGCAATAATGCTGAGGTGTTCTTCCTTAACGAGAACACCTTGGGAATGGGAATTGGAAAGCGAGAGAATCAAATAGTCAAGATAGGCTTGGACAGGCTTTGAAATTCTCCTCCCCAGTGAGTTACCCCAGTGGATATTTAAAAGAAATAACAACCGCCTGGATTTTGTTCAGATTTTCACCCTGAAGCCCCAATTCCCTTAATAAGGAGCTAAATCAATCTTTAGAGAACAAATCACGTAAGTCCTGTGGCTCTAAATTATTAAAATAGACTGGAGTCATATTCTGGTGTAAGGCTGCAACTTCTAACACCCCATGAGCCCAAAGGACCACACCAGGCATCACTGGCAGGGTCTGCACAGGGTACCAGGACTGTGCCGGGAGGCCTGGGATGGAGCAGGCTCCTGCTCAGCACCACGGACCATGTGTAAACCCCAACAGCTCAGATTTGCACTGAGTTCACGAAACAAATAGACTTTTCAAAGCAATGTGCTCATGGCAACAGCAGTAAAAAATGCCCCAAATAATGGAATGTGACTATGAGACAAGTGAAACCCAAAACATGGCTTAAAAAGAAAAGCAAAAAAGAAGAAAGTAGGAAATCATCACAATAGGGGATGTTAAATTCCTCATAAAAAGGCTCCTGGATCAAGGAAATGCACCTGCAAAAGAAAAGGCTGCTGCCTGCAGCGCCCTGAGATGTGGTAAGAGCCCAAAGCCCACATACAAATGGCCACCAAACACCCCAAGGAGCCCAAAGCAAGGGAAGGCTCACGCCCCAGGCACTGCATGAATCTGTGCTCCAACACGTGCTGGAATCTGCCTAGACCTGTGCTCCATGATGGCCGGTGAGCAAAGGCAGACACATCTCTAGAGCCTGGTTCTGGCGCCACAAGCCCTAAAATTGAACATAGCCCAGAGCAGGACATCAAAACCCCCAGCAGGAGCATAATGCCAATGCTTAACAAACCAGGACCAGGGACACAACCACTCCGATGGTCTGTGACGCCGGGAGCACGGGCAAGGAAAGCCACTGCCACCACTCTTCTCTCTTGTGATGGCGCCGAGCAGCTCACTCCAACCACATCCCCGTTACACCACCCTATTAAACCATCCCCATTACACCACCACACTGCTCAGGATCTCCTCCTGTAATTACACTTGTGATTTCAGAGCTCCTCCACCCATTTCCATAGGGAACAGTGCACCGCTTGCAGCGGCACCACTGCTACCGTAGATCAAATCTCCCGGGAAAGCTGAGTGAGGCTTTAGCTTCATTCTTCTCATCATCCTGACGACAGGGTACAGGTCTCCTAAATTAGCAGCTCTATCTGAGCCCAATCAAGCTCTGCCCTCCCCCTCAGCCTGCCCTTTAGCACTGCACCAGCAGAGGTACAGCACAGCCAGGGGACAGCATTCAGCCTGCCCTGGTACAGGCTTCTCAGATGGAGAGGGAACTATGGAAAAGCAGTCTGGAAGCTCTCCTGTCAGCATCCTTCAATGCAGTAACCTGAGTCCCAGAGATACCAGTCAAAATACAACAATAAAACCCTCTCTCCCATCCCTATCACAGACATTTCCGTTATCCGTTTATAAAGATACCACTGTTATCCCACTCATGTCACCAGCTTCCTCATATCCCAGCAGAGACACTATCCAATCTACCTGAAATCGATTTCTCTGGATTTCATACAGATTGTGATCAGAGAAATTTGTGAGCTCTTTGTCGAAATTCATTTGTTTTACACATAGGAGCAATTTCCCATCCAAGTCTGTAACAAGTACCCACTAAATTCTCTGCCAATCTTCTTTTACTGGGCAGAGCATGGTTGGAAAAGCAAGGCAAGCGAAAACCTCGAGCCTCTAACATGAGCTGCCTGTTGGGCACCAAATTAGAAGCATTGGGGAAAACCCTCAGATTTGATGTGTATCACCTCTCTTTTCAAACAGACTGCAAGTGAGCACCCTCCGAGATCAGGTTATCTCGCAGCAGATGGTCCTTCCTTCAGGACAGAGATGCTAAAGCCACGGCCATGTTCCAAATCCATTTAAACATCAGATTAGGCTTGCCCCTGTCAGCCGCCAGAGCTGGGAGACAGCAGCAGCTCCCGCCTGCTCCATTAATCAACATTCAGAGAGAAAAGCCAACGTGCTGCTATAAACCCCTGACTCGGTGCCAACACCACGCACGGGGAACCTTGAGCCATCAATCTTCCTGTTCCTCCCCTGGCAGCGAGATTGGCTGGGGAAGGGGGAGCAGCGGCGGGGGCTTGGCCAGGCGGGAGGAGAAGCAGGTTTCTGACAGCAAAGTGATGCTCAGTGACACCGAGCTGACAGGGATGCGAGGAGACACCAGCCCCAATGTTCCTCCACACAGATCGGCCCCAGTTCAGCTTTATAAATGGGAATATGGGGAGGTGTAACCGTGGGTGAACTGTGTGGCGCTGAGGAATCACCCAGGGGGGAGGCAGGCTGCACCCAGAGGTCCTGTTTTGATCTAAAAAGGGATGAAAGTGTCATAACATAAGGAGGCATCCAAAATTTCCCGTTACTGCTGCAAATATTCAAGTAAAACACTGCTAAACATGTTTTCTCACTCCTGATCGCAGTGAAACACAGACATTAGATGGGTTGGGTTTTCCTCTGATGTTTATAGATGGTATCTTTGACTCAAGAAGGCACAAAACCCTGCTCATATCTCGGCGCTGGATGGGTCTGTGCTGCGGCTGAGGTTTGCCTTTTATCCACCACAACAAAACTTAGGCAAGTGCTTATAGTTCCCCAATTTGGGCACGGAGTCCCCGCGCACTGACAGGAGATCTCAACCACCACTTCTACGAGGGCACCAAGTCCCAGAGAACCTGACCCTTCCTTCTGGGCCACTGCTGCAGGGCTGCAGCACCGGTGCCTGGCTGCGGCTCCAGCGGTCGCCTGCAGCCAGAGTTTGGTTTGAATCCTATTGGCTCTTTATCTGACGTGGCTCAAACCCTCCGGATGCCCTTGATGTCACCAGCAGTTACACCTAGATAACAGCTTCTGGATTGAGCCCCGGGATCTCGTTTGATGGCTAATCACAGGAGGAGAGGTTACCGCAGGCTCCAAACCCGCAGCCAAGCTCTGTTTGCTGCAGGACCTTGTCACTTCTGGTAGCTTTTGTTACCAAATATTGTTCTGTTTACCTCGGGACTCGTTAGAAAGCAATTTTTGAGCTGTTCAATATTTAATGAAATATTTAAATGTTTAATGGGTTCTTTTTCAAACTCTGTTTTTCCCCTGTGGAGTTCTGAAGTCACTGCAAGGATTCGGGGTTTAACTTCCTTACTGGTAGAAAGATGCTCCTGATGACATGGGCTAATTGCCAGGAATCTGTACCTGCGGGTACCAAACTTCAGCATCCCAGACTCTAAAATCTACATTTCATGCCTGCAACCCTAAGCTGTTTGCTTCACAGACATCTCTCCACTCTCCAAAGTGATCCTCACACCTTTCCGCACCAGACTATGGACCTTTACCCGAAGACTTCTCACTCAAATGATTCCCAAACGCCTCTTATCACTGAAGATGCTTTGCTGCATCTTCCTCGCTGCAGGAAGAAGAGCAGTCCTTAGAAAGTGACGTGTTTCTTCCCTTGAGTTTTCCAGTGAACACCATTTCCTTTAGGTCTGGTCTTTGGACTTCCATGTACTACACTGATGCATGAAAAAGGAGAGCAACGCTTCCTCTTCCAACACCCACGTGGCGTTTTCCCTGCCCGTGCGCCACAGGCTGACACGCCACCGCAGCAAGGTGCAGGCAGCACCAGCCTCTTCATTGTTTCTCCTGGTAATTCCTTTAATGAGAAGTCTTCAATTATGTATGAAAAGCAAAGCAGGAGGCCAGTTCAACAAGGAGCGGCAGCTTTAATCTCGGTGTGCTCTGCAGCAACCCTGCCTGCCGGGAATGGCTCCACACGCTGCAACGTGGCGAGGCTTTCAACACCATTCCCAGATCACCTACTCCATGTCCTGCACGCAATCACAGCGTGAAGGGCACAAGGTGCTGTTTCTCCAACAAGTGAGCATCAGACAGCGTCTCAACGAGCACAAAATCCAACAGGAATTTTCTGTTATTTGCAACGCTGTCAACCGCGAGCCGATTCAACAGGAACTGCCCACGCCAGCCTGCTACTTTATTGCTCAAACTGGTATTAGCCACACACCTGCAATTGGGTTATCCTTGAGTTCTGACTACAACTAACTTCATAAAATCTTTCATGAATTCCATAGGAAGCAAAAATCCAGAGCCCGGTCCTGCTGTAGGATCATTGGTATGCAGCCCCACACACCCACCTGCAGTAGCTGCCTGCTCATAAATGCATATTTCTTTATTAATATGGGGAAACTTTAATCTCAGTCTAATTTTACCTTTAGGGAAGCTATATCCCAAGGCTGCCAGGAGCTAAAACCCTCCAGATGCAGTGGTGTGATTTGCATTCAAAGCAGCAGGTCTATCTGTCAACATGTTTGTCTCTCCTATCTGCCAACTCTTATTTATAATCCCATTCAGATTAATGAATGACAGTAGTTCTCATCACAAGAAATCTGATTAATCAATTTAAGTGCCTAATCACCCTGGCTGGGGTGAGAACTGGAGGGGAGGGATGCTGCCTGGATAGGGACAAAGTTGTGAGACACAGGAGGAAAATGGGAACAACTCAAGGGGGAGCATGCATGGGATTCTCAATAGGATTACCAGATTCCCAGGAGGTGAAAGCTTCCTTAGGGCTGGTGGGAAGCATGGGGGATGACCATGATAACCCAGTCGGGAATCCTGAAGGCCATGAGTGCTCTGGATGAGATGCTAACCCAGTCAGGCATCCCACGCAGCATGCTGCTCCAAATTAGCTCCCATCCATCACCTTCCTGTACCACAAAACACCCACTTGGGGTTTCATTTAAGCTTGGCTTGAATGCTCTAGAATTATCTCTATGGTTTTCAGGTGACCTGAAAGATGTTTCAGATGATGGCAAAGAGCAAGCTTGAGCACAAATCACTAATTTCTAGGAGGATTACCCAGACCAGAGGCCATGCAGTGTGAAGCTACTCTTGTGGATGCTCTAAATGACACCATAAAACCAAAATCCTTTACAGAACAACTGAATCGCAGGAATAACATCATCTTCTGTTCCATGAAAGCAAAGTTTACAGAGAAGTACCACTCTTTGCTGGCAGACAAGATGAGCTGAACTCTATGACAAAGCAGCAGGCGCTCGTCACGAATATGAAGATAACAGGCATCTTGTGAATACACCAGTCAATATTGCTTCCAGATCAGCCAGAGCTGTCCTCCTGCCAAGCCTCGTCTCATGGCCACTCACTGGAAATGAAGATCAGAGCCTCCCTGTCCTGCTCGTCAGGAATCGAAGCACAGCATTATTAAATCTTTGCATCAGTGATCCGACAACAAACGGAATTGCTGTGAATGGGAGTTACAAGTGACCCAAGGAGCGTGGAGGAGCCAGGAACAGGGTATTTGGGAAGATGAACTCCCTTCAAGGAAAACAAGTGCTTTGGTTACCATTTCTCCAAGATGGGGGAACATTTCTTGGAGGGTGATGATGGCTCTGGAGAGGATGAAACAGTGCAAGCTTGTAAGAGATGCTTAAGAGCAGATCTGGGGGACATGAGCTCAATGCAAACCCCAGACTCCCATTTTCTCAGGTCAGGGAAAAGCCCAATAACATCAGCATCAGTGGGGGGGTAGCAAGAGGAAAAGCAGTACAAGAGGCTGCTCGCCCCCATGGTTTTCCAACCCAATTCTCAGCAGTTACTCAAGTGGGATACATAAAACCTCCAGGACAGAGACATTACCCGGGTCCCCGCACATCATCTCGACTCCAGCAGCTTGTGCAGCCGCACGTTTCCCAGGTATGAGGTTTCTTGACTGTCACCACAAGGTTAGAAGAATTGTGAGCTGGAAAATCATGGAGCATATTAATGTCATCCTGAAATATGACCACCATATACAGAAGTATTTTATATTTATTCTCTTTTAGAAATGTTACAAAGACAATATAATGAGAACACTGCAAACAAGTGTTTGCCTCCTAATCTGGCAATAAAAATATGTCAAAGAAATGCCTAAAATCCTAATAGGAGAACAAAAAAATAATGGGCTAGGCTATGCCAGGATTCAGCTGTGACTTTACTCAAAGGCTTTAATCATGTCTAGTGCAACATAAATGGAAAATCAGATACAAACCTGTTCAAACCATTAATGTCTGTGTTGGTTGTCTCAGCTGTTATAGGAGCTGAGACCGAACAGATTTGGTGGAGGTTAATGAAGATAGGTAGAGGTCTAAATACATTTGTATCTGAGGAAACACTGCACACAAAAAGGATTACTGAGCTGGTCTTAGTGGAGACGCAACTGAGGTGGCAAACACACAATTATAAAGAGATTTAGAAAGTGATTAGTCATTCCATTTGAACATGTGCTGTAAGAAAAGAACAAAGGCTTTCTTCATTAAATTAATGTCTGATAAACTTAGAATGAACAAAGAGGGAATGCTCTTTTTTCCAGGGGATAGCCAGGCCTTGGAAGTCAGCACCACAGGAAAGAGGGAGCTGATGCTACAGACGGATTGAAAAGGGCTGAATAATGTAATGACCCAGAGCCAGGGTAACAGGCATCAACAGGGAGAGCATCAGTACCCTCACCAGGCCTTGGGTCTGGATTTCAGCCCCAGGATTCTGTTTGGATGCTCCCATCTGTGCCCTGTTCAACAGGGACACCAAGAGGAGCAGGGAAGCAAAGCCTATGGGATACCCAATGCGGGGTCAGGAGGCTGAAAAGTGAATACCAGGTCTGCAGAAAAGAGGCCAGGATGGACTTGGAGGGAGGATGTCAAATACCCATCACCTCCTCAAGCCTGGCTGCCTTTACTGAGGCCATCATGCAGGCAGAAGTTAGAGAAGATTGTACGATGCAGCCAGATCTCTTCCTCAGGAACAAAGAGACCATTACAGCGTGGGCAGACAAGACAAAACTGACAGCACCCTGACAAGTGCAAGCTGAGCCACTGGTGTTAGCACATACCATGGCGGGGCACAGGGCCGAGGGTGCCATGCATTCACCATCTTTCAGGTGTAGGTCCGTAAGGACCTGAAGACTAACAAACACGACTGATGGCAAATATATAAACGTACAAAAGAACTTTAATTAATTATATACACAGTTCGATCCTGATTAATTCTGTGCTGGAATGGACCAGCAGCCTGAGCCAAAATCTTTTTTAAGCAGCCTCTCCTGTGCAAAATTAGCCCTGGAGTTATCAGCAGACACACAACACTGTGCCTGCAAAGTGACACACTCAGCTCGTTCGTGAGATACCCGGTTTCTTGGACCTGATCTCTTTATAATGCTTACTTACATTAAGACCAGAAGCCACTGAAGTCAGTGCTTCAATGATTGCCACACCATCATCCCTGTCTGTTCACTTCAGGCACGTTGCAAAGGTGGCAGAACTCACATTAGAGCATCTCAAGGACCGTGGCAGGGTTGTCTGCATCCCATCAAGTAGAGAAGCTTCAGAAGCGGGTACTGCCCGTTTCAGGAAGTCATTTAAGCTCCTCAGCTACTCCTGAATTCTGAAACCTGAATCTAAGTGCATTGAAAGCTTGGAGGAGTTTTCAAACCTCCTCCCAATGAATCCCTTAATTAAAAAGCATTTACAGAACCTAAATTATCATGTATGCCAATACTAAATCTTCCTATCCCCATTTAAAATCCTCAGAGCTTCACTACTGCTCAAAAGCGACAGCTGAAGCTACAGTTAGCAAGCATTACGAATGCTCTCCTGGACAAGCTGTTGTAGAAATACTGAGTTCCTACTGCTTGCAACCAACTTCTAAATATTTCATTCCTGTCCCAAAACCCCAAAACATTCATTTCTCAGGATTAATGTGCTTAAATTTCCTGAAGTTCACCCCCAGCAGACAGCTGAGTGTTTCTGACATTCAAGAAGCAGCAAAAAGGGTCAATGTTTTCCTTGTATTAATTTTTTATCAGAGAATGGAAAGCTCATTTTTGGAGCAGATAATGAATGCTGGAAGAATTCTGCTATGGGAAGATACACAAGATCAGCGCATCCTCTGTATGAATGATGGTACCTTCCTCCTTTTCTTCCTGAGTGACATTATCTGTAAGAACGTACAAGTTATTGCTTGGCTTTCTGAAGGGTTCTTCAGGACTATTTAACACTTACGACACTTGGGCTGTTGAGGAAGGAAATTACAACTCTGAACATAAAAGCAAATATCTTCCATATGCCCTGAGACATTTGGGAGAACACAAGCAAAATTTATAAACTAAGAGCAAATATTCGTCACATTTGTAAAGCAATTTCTATCATTGGCAATCAAAGTAGAGACGTCTAAAAAGGATTTGTCTACATGGTGCCAACAAAAGGCTCATTTGTATTCTTTCAGGCGGAAAAAGACCTCAAGGTGGAGGCATCTTGGACCTCAGGTCTGGAGGGTCCCTCTCCCCCTGCTCTTTGGCCTGCTCAGCCAACACAGGGAAGAACAGGTACATGCTGGACCACAAGGAGCTGCGTCCATACTCCTCTGCATGGTCTGGCAACGGCCAGACCCCCCCCGCCAGGGCACATCCACCAAGTACCTAACCTGCTATGTCTCCCATACGACACGAAAAGGGATTTAATTCTGCTTTAACTAACTTGTCACTAGCATCCAATTATAGAACCGGTGGGCTTTGCTGATTAATTATGGATTAACTACATGCAAGCCTTCACACAAATTAATCTTATAAACTCTGCTCACACAGATGGGATCTTACGCATCCTCCTTCAACCTTTTGTACTTTGTAACTAAGAACCTGAAAATGTGACAAATAGCATCACTTGAATGCAGGTTACTTAGCAGGTACTGAGGGCTGGAAAGCATCCCCATTTCCACACTTCCCACATCCCTGGAGGTGACCCAGACCTCACTGCTTGGAGGGCGACCACAGTGGCACAGCCCAGGGCACTGCAGAAGCGAGGGACAAGGCAGATGGGATGAGACCCAAGCGGTCACAGGGCACTGGCAAATGAAAGTCAAGTGATTAGCTGGCAGCTTCAACAGTTCTGCTTCTAAAGCGCTTTCTGCATATTTTCTCAACAGAAGCAAGACAGCGCTGATGAGGTATCTGACACAACAGAGCGCTGAATCATTTCTAGTGCATCACCTCTCCTCACACAGAGGGAATCTTCCGTCTTCCCCATCACAGGCAATTAAAAACATTCAAACGATTTCTTCTAGGCTGACAGCGCTTGGGAAAGACCACGACTTCATGAAATCAGCTTCTACTCTTTACACCATTAGGTTTCTTCTTTTCATCCCCCTGGTTCTCAAAGCATTTAACTGAGTGTGGCACATCAGCATCTTTCTCAACCCAAACCATTTATTCCTTCAATGCAAGTGATGTAAACAGACAAGTCATCTGCCTCCAGAGCAGCAGGAGCTGAACTGCTGCTCCGGGTCCTGACCCCGGGCTCCTTTGGACAAGGTGCTCCGGAAACCCTCCATCCTTTGGAGGGATGGAAACAGAGCTGTTGGAGAACAGCGTTTCCATGTTCTTTCCATGTCCAGCACAACAAATAGCTTAGCTCTTACAAGAGCAGCTCCGAGGTCCCCACGTCCCCATTCGTAAGGCTGACGTTTCTGTTTCAGAGGGCTCTTCATTCCCCACTCCCCGGAGGAGGGATGCACTGCTCTAATTACAGATGTCATCAGAGCAAGAACTGAAACGTTCCCTGACCATGGAATGACTTCCGAGTTCAGCTGTTTTCAAGACTGAAACGGCGAGATGCCATCCCTTGGGAGCAGTCCCTTCCTACTAAACCAGCGTCTGTACAGAGAAACTTCACTTTCTAAAACCTTCCCTGGCTAAACATAGCTCGAGCAGATCGATGCTTCCACGTGTAACTCACAGCATCCGGATCATGGAAGATGCACAGCACCATGTGTAAAGTTACCCACTGTTTGTCTCATTTCTGTAAGCAGGTTTTCAGCAGCTGGGACAAAAGGCACAAACACATGCTCATATACTTGTTTACTGCCAAGTTAAAATGCTTCGCTGAGACTGACCGTGCACTGAGTCTTACTTAGAGCAGCTACAGCACAAGACTGAAAACCAATTGTCACTGGAACCAAGGTCAGGATTCAAGGAAAAGCAAAAGAAAACAGAAAATTCGGGGTTGTTCAACAACCAAAACCTCACATTCACACCTCAAAATGTGTCATTACAAATGAGCCCCAGGAGTGGACACAAATCTGTTCCCTCAGCTGTCCAATTCATCACTTCTATCCAATAACTCGCCCACAGGTTTACAAATCACAAGGAATTTACCAAGTGTGCTTTCGTACGTACAAGTGGACAATAAATCATCGCCACACCGCAGTCGCTCACGTAACGCACACAGCTCCAGCTTCGTGCCAGTTTCTATTATTGGTAACTACAAAAACCAACCCCAACAGAACCTCCCCATCTGAGCAGTCTTCAATGTAACGATGCAGTATTAAGGATGGATATTAATGCAACTCTTCACCTATTCTTTCTCTAATCCCACACTGAACCTGAAGGGGCCACACAGAGCCAAGGCTACACTTGGCTTCAAAGAGCTTTTAGACTGAACTGGTTTGATTCGCATCCCAGGCTCCGCAGGCCAGCGATGTTCCTCTGCCACTGCTTGTGGCACCTCCTCAACCTCAGATGAATCCTCCCCTGAAACCACACGTACCACCTCTTGCAGGCCACCCCACCAGGCTCATTGTGTGAGCACAGATTGATGAAAGCACCAGGGAAGTGTTTAGGGGGTATTTTCTCTATTAATCTCCATCAGCAGCTGAGCAGCAGCAGGGTGGCTGCTGAAGATGTCTCTTGGTTAAGGTGAGGGAGAAGGACAGGGACACTCCTGGATGCGAGCAGAGCCTCCCGTGGGGTTTGCCACCATCACGTCCCTTTTCAACCAAGAGCTATTTGGCTTTAGAGCCATGTGCCAGAAGAGTGGGACTTCTAGCAAGAAGAACCATGGGGTGAAACCATCCCTGGCAAGACCCCACTGTGTATTCAATGTTAATTTAGAGGCCAGACTGCTGCAAAGCATTCCTTCACTGGGAAACACGTGGTATCATTCCTTCAAAAACCTTCTGACTCCCAAACCTCCTTTTTCCCCCCAAACTCCAGAGCCTCTTTCATGTTTCTTTCTCTAACAATCCTGTCTCCTGGAGTTCAAGTAAATAACAGGTTGTTTCCTCATTATCTTTTCCTTTTCAGAGTTAAACTCTCCCTTTAAATTGAGAGCTTTTATTTTGCCTTCATTTTCCCAAGCCCATTGATTGCAATGCTGCATTTTGACATGGTCTAGCTCACAGCCTAGTTTGGTTTTAAAAACAGCAAACGTGGCTATTTACCTCCCCTGCCTCGAGGAAGGAAGCTGCCTCTCACCTGGCTCACTGAAAATCAATCACAACGTGTACTTAATGCTCTCCTTGAAGGAAGGGAGAGCAGCAGGATGAGAAGCCGAAACCACATCCCTGCCCTTTGTCAGCAGCACAAAGCTCCGCAGCTCCCGCACCCTTCAAAGCTCCTTGCTCTTTGCAGGCGGATGGCAAACAATTACAGGGGACCTGCGGGTGCTTCCTCCTCATCAACTCACCCGTCCTCACACAGTGAACCCACACAGCCTCCAACCAGCACTGAGCACTTCTTCCAGCTCAGCGCTGAACAGCACTACAGCTGAAAGGAACATTAACAGAGGTTACCTCCAGCCCTTTGTTTTTGAAACTCAGTATGCACTCTTAATAAATAAGGCATTCCCCTGTCAATATTAACGATGCCACCCCCCAGCGCCAGTAGTACCTGTATAAAGTGTGAGGATCATTGCTTTGTTTCAAGGTCTGCTTGCAGGTTTAATTTGGAATAAAAAGATGTTTCGCTAAAGATGTCAAAGAGAGCGTCTGACTCGTGCCAGGGCTGGATTTGACTGTGTCTATCAGCTGAGCATCCCTGCGGGGTTTGGGGAGGATACAATACCCTTGGAGACTCTTCTGAACAGGACCAGTTCCCCAGTGCTCTTTCGCAGCTGATTTTGGGCACCCTCCCAAAACAGCAGTCACCTTGTTTTATTACCACTGGCTGGAGGGGAGCTGGTGAGGAACACCATCAGGCAGAGACCCGTCACAGGGCAGCCACGTTCACATCCGTCAGCAAAGCAATCAGAACCTGAGCTGGTATGGAAACCCTGCACCACTCGCCACAAGCTGCCCGTCCCAGACCAAACAGGCATTTTTCAGCTAGTCCCTTCCATTAGTGTCTCCCAGTGCCAGCAAACAAAGCAATTTAGGATCCCAAATGCTTCCCGTGGGACGTGCTTTTGCCGTCATCGATGTACCCTGCAGTACAAAGCGTCTCCTACGTTTGAGTCTCGCCCGATGTGACGCATGCAGCAGAGATGGGGATTCAGAGCTGAGAAACAGCTATTCTATCAGATTTCCTCCTGCACACCTACAAACCAGACCTATCCTGCTCGTGCCCCCCCTCACAGCTTGCATGGAGCCTGCACTGCCGGGGGGGATGTTTGCACCCCACACACCCTCTCTGTTCTGCATCTTCACACTCACGATGCTGGCAGAGCCAGATGTGTGCAAGAAACAGGGACCACAGAGCGCTGGATTCACCACAGTGACTGGTGAGACACCAACTTATCTCCCCCTTGCAGAGCAGGGGAGGTTCAATAAGTATAAAGTTTAATGCTACCCTGTTTAATGATATTTTCACTTCAACCGAACTGTAAAATTAACTGAGAACTTACACTAAAAAAAGACTTTTATTTTATGCTGATCATTAACTAAGGAGGTTTCACACTTGAGATCTGTTATATTAAAGGGAACTGAAATTGCTTGTATCAATTACCTTATTCTAAGCAGACTGAATTCTCATAAAATATTGAAACTGTTTTTTGACTATGGAGAAGGAGAGAAAGGCCAAATCATGGGTGGGAAGGGATCCCTGGACCATTTCTCCTGCCTGAGATATAGGGCCTGCCAGCACGGGAGAACCGTAAGCAGATGCAACCACACAGATCCAACCGCTCCTGTGTATATAAACAGGAGCTGGTTTACATCCGAGCAGGGCCAGCATGCCCATGCTGGTGCCATGAGGATGTCTGCAATGCCACGGCTGGGCTGACCACAGGTCTCGGCACTGGCTTGTTCTCCTTTACACATGGGCACTCATCAAATACCCAAAGCCATCAGCTCAGGCAGGATTTGGAGTGATGACACCATCAGTGCCCGGCTGACTGCCTTCACCTGCATAGCAGCAGCATCCATCACAGTACTTCACCCACCTACACAGCCTGATTAAGCTCACCTTCGTATTTGCCCATTCTGGCTTTTATAGTCACAAATAAACCTGACTCAGAAAGAAACAGAAGGAGGCTGAATGAAAGGGGAAACCATGGTCCTGCCTGCTTCATCCTCCGCCTTCCTCAATGAGAATCTACCCATCGGCAGGACACCAGGAGCTGCAGGATGGGGTGGCAGCCGCTTGTGCTGCTGAGCTCCTCTGCTCTCCCTCCACAGCACTTCTAATAACCAAGACAAACTACCTTGCACACCACGTGCCTGAGCAGATCTGGCCTGAAGCTTCCCCTGCCTGCGAGCTGCAGGCATGTTTCTAGGGGACCACTCAAGGGTAAACCAACAAAGCAAGCTATGCCCATTATTCATTAATTATAGCTATTTATTTAATGACAAGAATGCTCTTTATTATTTGAGTAACAGCGTAAGTACTGTGGGATGAGGAGAAATGCTCTCACATGGAAGACAGTCACTGATAAAGAAGCACTGAATCATTTAGGTTGGAAAAGACCTTTAAGATCACTGAGTCCGAAGCATTAACCCGGCCCTGCCAAGTCCACCACTAAACCATGTCTCTAAGTGCCACGTCTACACATCTATTTTTAAACTTGATTCCCACAGGAGTCCAAGACTGTCTGCAGACTCTTTGCTTAAAGCAATTCCTAGCAAAATGTTTACTGAGCTGTGGATCTTCCTTACCCAAAGGGGTCTCAGTCTTATCATCCTTAGCAAGTGGATGGTCCAAGCACAGCATCGGCCCCTCTTTCACTCATCATCTGAAAGTACCTTCTATTTTTCACCCTTTTTCCCTCACGCCTGAGTTGAAGCTGCACAACCTCCTGCAGGCTTCCTCCCTCCATCGCTGTGGGGAGAGCATGGGTGGCTTAATGCAGGGGAGCATCTGAACCCCAACCAAGGGAGGCACTGCAGCCTCCAGCATCCAGCATGTGGCACAGACCCACACTACCTTCTGTGGACCACGGGCATCATTTTCTGCCATTTAAATGGTCTTCTTCAGGTTCTAATAGTTAAAACAAGCAAAGGCACACTCAGCTAGAGCTCCCAAAAGTAAATATACCTACAAGGAACACAGTCCAAAACCTAACAAACAAGCTCAGCAGGACCATCCTCAGTGCAACACATACACCCAGCAAGTGAAGATGGAAACAGAACAGACAGAACTGGTTAAGCAGGAAAAGCACTGAGGGGAACTGCAACTGGGAAAAGCTGGGTCAGAGGAGCACCAGCAATGCAAGCAAGCAGAGAAGAGCATCACCTCAAACACCAGCACAGTGAACAGGGCTGAGCATCTCCATCAGGACCACCGTAGCCTTTGGTTACCTGCACTATAAAACATATCCTCTGGCTGTCAGGATTTGCTATCAGAAATGACAACTCAAGCTCAAATAACTCACCTAAATTCACATTTTCAGTGTCATTACACTGTGAGAGTAGAAAAGATCTTTTGCCTTTCTAGCTTGTGAGTATTTCTCAATACAAGAGGCACTTTTAGTACTGACTTAGCATGGTTGGGTTTGCTAATGAAGTACATATTATCCACTGGTTTATACAACCACACACTATTTACTTAAACAAAAGCAAAACCTCAACTGTTTGAGAGGGATGAGCGTCCACTCATCCACCTGCTCAGGCACCTACGAGCAGGATCGCTCTTCTTCATATACGACATTCAGGGAGGTTTCATGACGCCAAGCCCTAAATTTAGAAGTCATCATCTCCAAGTTGTACGTGAAATGATTCATCATGGTGACAGCAGCAGCATGTGAAATGGAGTCATTTGGAGGGTAATGCAGACAGGTATTTATAAAGTACCGGGATAATTGCAGGGTTTGAAGCCTTCTAAATATTGATTGTGCCACCCCAGGAAGGTGTGACTTTTCCTGTGTCTCATGATGAACCTGCCACGGAGCATAATCCACCCATTTTCCTGATCCATTCAACTTGCCTGTTTCTGTTCTGCTTTCTACTGGGGCTTCCTGAACGCTGTTCTCCTCCACGGTACATAGTGTGGTAAATAACGTAATGCCGCCTCGCTCAGGAGCCTCAACTCATCCTATGGCTACCGATTACTCCTTCTTTGAAGCATCCTAGCATTGCACATGCCATAACAGCAATCACAACACGCTGAGGCTGAGAAACTGAGGAACATGGAATTGCATGTGAAAGCCACCCTCCATGCAGAAGACATCGGTTTTACCTGCAAAGATCTTCCAGTGTGCAAAGTTGCTAAATACACACCATTTAACAAAGTGTGGGTTTACACAGCGTGCAAACAGAGTGTCTATGGGGCAGAGGGAGCCAAGAATGCATCTGAAAGAGTAAAAATGATCTAAAAGCTAGCTCCCTCTTTCTCACTGTCGTATTCCCAGTCTCAAGCAACATGCGGATTATCTTCTATTAGCATATTGTGTCCTCTTCCTTAACTTCCTAATAGAATGTTTATCTCCAAGGAACTTCTGCAGAAAAGACTGAATTTGCATATAAATAATAGACATGTCAAAACATAAGATGCTGGGATTTGGTATTCTAACAGTGCTATACAACATTTGTATTAATTTCCTTAAATTCCAGTAAACTCCACAGAGTTCAATCACAACCAGTGGTATTGCACAACCAATTGCGTTGCCATTGCCTTTACTAAAGTTGTGACTATTGCCCTTTTTAGCTATGTGCACTTTTAGGCAATTCTTCCCATAATCTAAATGCTGCCTTTTAACTCTTCACTTTATAGAGGGAAAACAGGACACCACCACCAGCACCAGCAGGTACGTGTGGCTCTGGCTCTATGCACTGCAGCTGCAGCACAGAAGGAGGTCCCGAAGGCAAGCTCATCTCCGATCCACTGCAACGGCTTTCAAATGGGAGCCAGAAGAGCCCTGAACGTTAAAGGTGAACTTCAATTAAAGATCCACTGCGCATTTTGCTCCAGACCATGATAAGAACTTCTTTCCCTGCCAACAGCAATGTCTCCCCTGA
This sequence comes from Psilopsiagon aymara, assembly GCA_024733675.1. NCBI lineage: Eukaryota > Metazoa > Chordata > Aves > Psittaciformes > Psittacidae > Psilopsiagon > Psilopsiagon aymara. The sequence continues at coordinate 51,571 of JANRGW010032799.1, read as the reverse complement.
TTTCTGGCTTTTTTAAACCAGCTATTTTTACAAGCCAGCTTAGGAAACACATGTGCTCTAGGGTATAGAGAAGGCAGCGCCGTGTGTAAGATGTAAGACTGGGAGGCAGAGCTTAGTACATTGACATTAGAGAAACCGGGCAGCAATGGGAAATAATATTTTTACAAAGGTTACAGACATGAATGTAAGACCTCAGGGCAATCTTCCAGATGCTGCTTAGTAACACACAGCATGGCGTGTTCCCTCCTCTTCTACCGAGCTGAGTAATGCAGACCGGAGCTGATGCTCACCAGCCACCTGGCACCACTGTCTGGGTACCAAGAGCAGGCACAGCCTTCACCAGGGAAATAAATGAGCTCCAGAATGCAACTCCCCACCATGAGGAGCATCCTCCCCACTCCCACAGCTGCGGCATATCCCAGCCCATTCGCATCCCCCATTCCAAGAGCTCCCGCGGTTCCCTTGCTGTTGTTTCTGCATCTATAAATCAACTTTATGCAAGGTACCAATCCCGGAACAGTGCAATAAAATACATCCTTATTTTTGGAATATCAACGTTTGCCTGAAAAGAAACAGCTTTTTCCATTAGCTCCCAAGCCAGCTTCCTCTGTCCTGTAGACCTTTGAACATAACACAGCAGAGGCCCTGTAGACCTCAACGCAGAGAGGTCGCTATATCCCCACATAGCAAACTGTTCTGAACACCACCACCAGCACTTCCATGCTGAGGAAAGCAAACTCTGCACCACCCGTGTTAAAATGGGGGATAACAGAAACTTCTTATGGCCATATTTGAGGAAAAAACAACCCCAAACTATTTCAAGTAGTCGGGCAAACATCACCCAGATGGCAAGTTTGCTGCATCCTTGCTGAAAAATACTATGCAGCCAACAAACCCATATGGCCAAGCAGAGAAGCCACATAAAGATAACGATATGCCTGTACAAGCAAAATGTTAATGAATTAGGCCCAAAGTAGAATAAAATCTGCTACCTGGTACGATACACCTGCTTATGGAATCGATGTGCTTATTGATTTTAACATTCAGTGGTTCGCATGCAAGAGATAGGCAGGTAGGGTTAATCCACAGATGCTGGCAACAGGCCACTCATGCAGCCTGTGCTGCTCTCCCCATCAGTACTTGCGCCTCTCTAATCTGGAAATGGGGTTCTCAGAGTCTTTAAATTCCCCTGACTGGGACAGGGATGAGGCATATAAGCAGATGGTGGGTAAATAAGATTCTGGAAATATCTCTCGCTGCCTGTGGATTTCTCTTCTTCAAGAAAGCGCCCGTTTGTTAGAGGATTGCTGTGCTCACTGCTGTGCACCTGCAGAAAGGGCTGCATCACCTGGGCCACTGACTCAAACGGATGCCCAGTACATGCCTTCAAGGCAATACATAACATGAATAAATACAGTTAGCGTCAGATAAGGTGAAAAAACAATGACAGGGCTTAACAATATCAAGAGTTAAAGCCCAGAGGGAGTGAGAAACTCATTATTCACCCACCTTTATTTAACTATGCAGAAAAGCAACATGGCCCCGGGTCCTTCACTGGGATTATAAATAACATTATAATACTGCTGTGGATGTGAGACACGATGGATGGGGACAGGATTCTGCTGGGCCATGTAGGAGACCTTGGGAGGCATAAGAAGCGATGGAAAGGATGCCTCAGAGGAGGCAATCACAGCACTTCATCACTGCAAGCTCTCTGCCGGCATCCCAGTGGAGGATAGCCAGAAAAATCATGGAGTAGCTAGGGATGGAAAGGACCTTAAGGTCATCCAGTTCCAACCCCCTGCCATGGGCAGGGACACCTCCCACTAAACCGTGCCACGCAGGCCTCTGTCCAACCTGGCCTTGAACACTGCCAGGGTGTTCAAGGAGCAGGATGGACCTCAGCAGACACATGTGAGTAAAGCAGGAGGAAAAGCAGACCCAGGCGGCAAGCACAGGACACACAGAGGGTGCTGCAGGCACCACGCTCAGGAAGGTCGGACTCAGGAGGGCAGAAAAGAGGCAGGCAGGGATGCACGTGCTTTGTTTTACACAGGAGAAAGCAAGTAAATACCTAAAAACACTGCATAGGAAACCTCCTCAGAAGCACTCACAAAACTGTGATTCTTAGGGAAGTATTTCATTTGTTTTTAAGACATTGGTGCAGCTGAGGAATGAACAGAGCAAGGGAAAACAAGGATTGCTTTCTCCTCTTGCTTGTTCCAGTAGAAAAATTCCAGACGAAGCTGCATGACGCATCGAGATGCAGGGGCAGAGTTTCACGAGGCTCTTGGGTATCATCCTGCCAGTGATATCATTACCTCAAGCATTTTTACAGCCCTGGTAGACAGAGAAAACCAGCTGACCACCTCCTGTGACATCCCAGGAGAAATGCCCCCAGAAGGTTTGGAGGCACCACAGGATTTATGGGGAAGGGCTCAATGTGTCAAGGTCAGATTATCAGCCAGAAAAAAAGCTCTATCAACAGTTTAGACCAAGAGGAGAACCTGCCCTGAAGGCAGAGATGGGGCTGGGTGGGCAGTTCACCAGTCAGAGCTTGCTGTCCTCCCTGGTCTCCATCACTGGTGCAGAACAACTTCATCTTGCTCCAAACAGTGCACCAACAGCACTCTGCTCTCAGGTAAGGCTCCTTACACTGGGCTGCTGCAGAGGCTCCAGCTCCTCCTGCTCCCCTCTTTGCTGTCCCCAGCATCTCCTCCATGGCTCTCATCAACACGAGCCATTTCTGTAGGTTTCTGAGACGACACTGACCTGAAAAAGCTGTGGAGGGAGCTGACAACATGAATCTTTTATATTAGGATTAATCAATTAAAAGGCCATTACGGCAGGAAACGTCAGGATGCTAGATAGCCAAACAAATCTGTGTTTATGCCCTTCTGCCTGGAATTCCCCACTTGCTATTTACCGTCACCCTGAGCCATCCCTCATCCAGCCTGCTCAGAGGGAAGGGTCAACTGTCTGTGAGCTCAGGGCATTTCTGCTGCCCCAGCCATGGCGCCGGCATTTCGAGGTCCCAGCCGGATGCACGGTCACGTTGGAAGCACAATAAAAGGCAGAAGCCTCTAACACGTTTCTAACTCAACAGAGGCTTTTGGAGGCTGTGCGTGTTCTGCCTCCTCGGCACGGAATTACCGGGTGCCCCCCTCCAGCCTGGGTACCACCGCAGCGGTTTCCACGGCAACGGCGCGAGCTGAGGCAGGATTCCTTCCTCATCAGCCGAGATGGCTCAAGTATCCATTACACATCCCCGAAGCGGACTGAATACCAAACACGAGCACTAACAAATCAATGACACGCAGGGTTTTAAGCCCTGCAAAACGCTTGCTTTCTTCTGTATTCCCACGAGCCTGAGGCTCCCCAGCCAAGTTAGCACGGAGGGATTTTGGATTTGGCAGGAATCTAGGTGACAGATCCTCCTGAAGTGCAAATTGCCACAGTTCCACTGAAGTCAGCAGAGATATGACAATTTACACCCACTTAGGTTCTGCCACTGGGTAATTAGCACATTGCAAATAACTGGAAACATATTCCCAAATAAGAACACTCTGAAGCTTGAAGCAAGAATGTTTAAATAAAGAAAAACCCCACCACATTTTTTCCTAGGATTAAGCAAACTCACAAGCTTCTCGGATGGTTTATCCTGATACATTTCTGGATGAAGCAAAAGATTTTATCTAGTTAGAGGTCTTTGTGTTTCCCTAATGAAATCAGGATGAAACCACACCGGTGTTACCTGCCTTGATGTACCTGATGCACTTCATTCCACACGCCTCCTACTAGGGACAGCCCAAATGCTCCTTTACTACTGACCTGTTTAATTCGCCTGGTGCCACCCAGGGACCCAGAACTCCCAAATGCCATGGTTATTGCCATGCCACGGTTATTGCCATGCCCTGGTTTTGCCACCAACCCGATTTTACAGACTTTTCTCGCAGACTCAGAGGTAACAATGCACACACTGAACACTGAGAATCACAGAATCACAGAACAGTTAGGGTTGGAAAGGACTTTAAGATCATCCAGTTCCAACCCCCCTGCCATGGGCAGGGACACCTCCCACTTGCAGGATGCAGTACCTGAGATCTGTATAATTTCTCTCTTAATCAATACCCAAAAAGGTCAAGCAGAACGAACCTCCCATTCTTTCACGTTGCACTGACTGTTCCAACATCAGACCCAGGCAAAGCAGTAGAAAAATGGATGCAAGATTCAATTATTAAGGAATTAATGGATGTGACTACAACTAATGCCCATCAACCTGGTTTCATGGGAAGCAGCTCATCAAGCAAACCTGATTTCATTCTTTCAGGGGGTTCGAAGTCTGGTTGACAAGGCCAACGTGTCTGTAAAGGACTTAACACCTTGTACAGTGTTTCACTTAGTACCAGGCTGCATTCTAATGTTAAAAAAACACCGCCACACATTATCTGTATCACACACACTGAATGGATTAAAAGCTGGCTAGCTGTCAGATCTCGACAGCAGCAGTCAACTGGGACTTACAATTGGAAAGCAAGCTTTAGGAGAGGAGGCTGTACCCTGGAAAGCAATGAGACCGGAAGAGTTAAGGCTTTTGAGTGGACAAATGACTCAGCCCACATGTGCGTGACACCAAGCTGCTGCCGTGACTGGCACTTGCAGTGGGGAAAAGTGGCTGGTGGAGGTTTCTGCATGACAGCCAGACAGAGATACCAACAGATCTCTTCCTTTGCCCGAGTGACAACCGCATGGCTCTGCTGCAGCACTTACAACAGTTTAAAGAGGCAACATGTCCAAAGCAGCACAGCAAGGATGCCCTTCCCTGTCCATTTCCTGGGATACGGATGCTCCAGCAGGCACAAGCTGTTTGACGGCAGCAGGTCAGAGCAGCCACGTGGGACCAAAGGCTAGTTCTGCCCTTAACCTGCAGACTGAGTCCATCGTCCCATACATGAACTCACTGGTGGGAAGCCAGAAAGGCAGAAACACCCAGCAGTCAGAGGTCCCAGGTACTTGCTTCTTCCCATCATCATCAACGGATGCTCAGGGACTCCTGAGCTGCCTCCCTGGCTGCAGTTCAGCCCTGCCCCACATTAGGCTCACACTGAGGAGCTAACGACCCCCTGTTAATGCTCTGATGCGTGGCAGCTTGCGTTTCCTCTCCAGCAGGTTATTCCGAAGGCCCAGAGTGCTGAGCCTTGGAAACTAAACATGATTTCCACACCTCAACAACAGATGAAGCCAGGCACTAGAACACCCCTGCTTTCACCCACCAGCAATGCATTATTTCCCTCTCATCAGCCCAAAGAACCTTCTGCAGCAGGGAAAGCTGGTGAGGAGCAAGCACAGGGCAGGACATCCACACAAGGAGATGAAGATGGACTGACAGTGTGCAGCGAGACCTGCCATACCCATTCAAGCCCAACGTCAGCAGAGAGAAAGACAGAGGCAGCCCCAGTGGACAAGGAAGGGGGTGTATGGTCCCAAACCATCAGCATTAAGATAGCACCTTCCACCCACAGCCCTGCTCAGGCTGCCAGGCTACTCAGAATTAGAGCCTGCTTTAGTAATGTCTACATCAGCACGTGACTTAGGGCTTTAAGCAACATACACACGTTTTAACTCCATTCAACAGGGAGCAGGAGCTTTTCTTCCCAACTGTGCTGAGCTGCCTTTCCCCACAGCCTTCCCATCCCCTCCTGTGCAGCAAGGTTTGTTATTAGCCAGGGAAACAGAGGGTGTCCGATGGTGAGGGGGGAATAAATCATTGTTCTCGGCTAAATGGAGTAGTGCAGATCTGGTGGAAACACCGCCTCTTCCCAACAGTGCAAATAATGAAGATTGCATGCACTGGGGACAATGCAATGAGCCGCTGCACTATTGATGGGGTATTTGTACAACTCCAGGAGTTACATTTCAAAAGCAAGCTCTATTAAGGGCAGCATCTTTGTTCAGGAGCTCAGGATTAATACTGCTCCTCAGACAATGGACAGGTTTTCCTAGCTATACCCAATAGAATTCTAAGGAAAAGCAGCTCTTCCTTCAGCCATCACCGCTTTTGACGGGACAGCCACACCTCCTCAGGTGCTTCATGCGTGTCTACGTAAGGGAGGACCACTGCAGCACGTCTGTAAACAAATCTTCATGGAAACATGCTCAGAATTTAATCTGGGAGAGATTATCTGTTGCAGGCATGCAACAGAAACATCATCACGATGCATCCATGCCTGCTGAGCCTAGTCTCCTGTCTCTGACAACCGCCAGCATGCCATGCACTAGAGGAAGGTGAAGGGCTTCGGCATCAGACATCGGGCGCTTCTGAAGGCATCACCCTAAATCCTAAGCAACATTCCACTCTGTCACTACTCCACTGGCAGAGAGAAACAGGATTTATCTACACAGTTATAACTTGCATTTTAATAAATGATGCTGCAACAAACACATCAAAGTATCTCATCCCTAGCATTTAGTTTTGACGTGAGTCATCATGTTCCACTGCTTCCCAGTTTTAACTGGAAACTCCTGGAAATGCCGGCTCTGTAACCTGTTAATACCACTCTCCAGGCAGGCCGCACGCATCTACATCCAATGGGAAAAGATAAACTCGTGGCTCCCATTTTGAAATTGAAGATTTGGGGAATAACCCACCTGAGGGAACTGGGAAAGCCATTCCCAGTGCTGGCGACATCACTACAAGTGAAAGCAAAGTCCCCTTAGGCCTGGATTTGGTTTTACTTGGTTTTAGGGTTCTTTTCTTTTTTCCCAGTGGGTTACTAAACAGCACTGCACTCCAAACAGGAGAGAACCCCTCAACTGATACCAGGGAAGACTCAGAGGCTTAATTCTCTGCAGTCGTTTGCAAAAAGCACATAGCAAGGTATTATTAGTGTGTAAAGATGCAAAGACTTATATACATCTGCACAAGACAGCACAGTATCTCTAAACCAATGAAAACTGAAGTTACAGGTGAAAGCCAGGCCTTCAAAACGTCAAATAACGTTACTCTTTAAGTAGCCATCCATGTTGGTAAATAATTATCTGTGAAACGGAACAAGCCAAAGAGGCTTCTCCACTAAAAGCTCCTCTGCCTAAACCCCACCTGCTCTGCAGTGGAACCTTTTATTCTGCTCCTTTATATGCATGCTTTTTACATATATCTCGAAACCCCTGGGTTCAGCCATGCCTTATTACATTTTAAAGCCTTTGGATGGCAGCAGCAAAGTGTTCTGCACTATAAACCAGAACACAGCTGAGGTTTGATGGGTTTGCTTCTCCTTTCTACCCCACAAAACACTTCCTAAATGCTATTAAAATTTAGCATACGCCATAATAACCAAGCTGCATTTTTTTTCCTCCACACTGAAGTCAATTGACTTTCAAGTTTTTATCTTTCCATGTACTTGGAATCAAATAAAGTTGCTTCCGCAGCCCAGCAGGAGGATATGGTGGATGTCTCATTCTGATGAGAAGCAGTTCCCTGAGCAGAAGTCCAGATACTCATTTAAAAGGACCAGTGGCCATCAGAGACAAAGTAGGAACGTTCTAAAATATTCTGTCTTTTCCAGCTACAGAAGGATAAAACACCACCAAGAAAACGAGATGCAGAACACTGATGTGAGCAGAGCACAAAGCGCTGCACAGGAGCGGGCCTGGGGCTCCCAGCCCTTTAGCTCCGAAGGAATCACTGCTCTCTGAGAAGAGGGAGCTGCATTAAAGCTGCTGTGAAGCCCAATGTCACCTTGTCCATCAGAGGAGGGCTCTGGCTTGGGCTGCATCCAGTGCTGGCCACGCTCTCCTGATGGAGGTCACCTCTCGGCAGGGTTCCCTGATGATCCCAAACATGACAAGGAAGGCAGAGAGCTCCCGTCAGCACTCTTCAGGAGAGAGGAGAGCACAGGGGCAGGGGGAAATGCAGGCAAAGGTGCTTTTGACAGGGCTGCTGATGCATGGCTGGGTCCAAAATGAGCTCCTGGAAATACCAACCCTGGCAGAGCCTGGGATGCTGGATGCACATGGCCAGGGAAGGGAACCTTATCCATAGAGGTCAGAGCCCCCGGCTCACCCACAGTCCTGCTGCATCTCTAGTCAGTTTAAGCACTTTTACATTCAAATTAGCAAATGCCTACCCAAGAGGTGAATGATAACAAAGCAACGTCATTCAGGGAGGACTCCTGCGATCCATGCAGTCAGACCCACCTCTGCAGCATCTCGACTGCTACAAATACAACCATCAGCTTGTGCTAATGTATGCGAAAGGAAATGATCTGCACCCAAACTGTAGCCAAGTCAAAGCAAGAGGCATTTCTGAAACAGGATCCAGCAAGACATTTAACTAGGAAATCCTTCCATTTCAAGCCAAAACGCAGGGAACCATACCAGAGACATTCCTCCTTCAACTGAGTCACGATACAGAGGCTAAAATGAGTTAAATCTGAGTTACATTCAAAATAACCAGCATCAAAGAAGAAAGAAGTAAAGAAGCCAAACCCCCTCCCAAGAGCTTGTCCTCAGCCCACCACCCTGCCAGGACCACAGGAAGAGGATGGAGCTGGCCAGCCACAGACAAGAAACCACCAGGCATCAAGACAAGCATTTTTGTGGATGGTAGGAGATTTACAGCAGGAAGAAACAAGGAATTCAACTCAGGCAGAACACCAAGGAAACCATGGTGGCAGCATGATTTATTATGGTTTAGAATCACCTCCTGGCCCAGTGACGGAAGTTTCATCATTTGGAACATTTCAGGTTCTGAACAATGTTAGAAAATATACTGCAGGGCATAATCCACCTTTGGCTCAAAAGGCAGGAGAAATCACTTAATAGATTTTCCCTGCATCTGGTTTTTATGATTCAGGGCTTTGCAATTACAGAGAAGTAAGAAGGAAATTTCATATAGATCATATTTAATTATGATTTCCTTCAATTGATGGCACTATTCCTAACGACAGCGGGGAGGGAGCAAACCGGAACCGTATTGCCAAAGGGGCCACTTATGCCCCAATCCGAGGGGATGAGCTTGCATGCTTTTAACAAGTACTTATTTATGAACAGTTGGAAAACCTGGGGCGTTTATCTCCCTGTAATTTCCTCCTAAATGAGGTGACAAGACACACGATGCTCGCCCCGCAGTGGACCAGGAGCTTGTGCTCGCTGCGATTCATTTGCTCACCCCCGGGTACCCTCTTAACATGCTGGATCAATCTCTGAAGAGGACACGAGCAAGCCCTAACTTAAATACTTGCCAAACTCTCGCCCTGTTACCTTTGTTATCTTTGTTACCTTCCCATTGCCGGACAACAGAGAGAGTGGAAAACGCAGCACCTGCAAATTCAGGTCATGACCTAGCGTTCCAAGGATGCTCTGAGATACTCTCGCTAAGGGGACCTGGGACTGTTTTCCAGCAGCTTTCCTCTGCCCCACGTATCTGGTCCGAGGAGGGGGGCTGACAGGCACTGGCAGCTCCACAAACATCCCTGATTTTGCTCCCCAAGTAGCTGCCTCCCATGGAAGTTGGGAACCTCTCAATTTTACAAGAGTTTTTACAAGTCAGACAAAAGCTATTAATAAGAGTGAACCTACAATATCCCCAAAGGGGATGGGGAAAGAAATCAACACTGGAAGTAAAGATCAAGTGACGCTCCAGTGACAGATGGTGCTCTACAAAAGGTCAACCCTTGGCTCATTCTGTTCTTCATTATTTATTAACAACCTTTCTGACATTGGCATTACTGCAAGAGTCCAGTGTTTTGCAGATCATAAAGTGCTCTTTGATGGCTTAAGCTCTCCTGCAGGTACAGCAAAAAGTTAGCACTTTTAGGCTTGGCCCCAGTGCTAAGGCTGGGTACATCAGCATCACGGCAGACAACTCAGAGACAGGAGCCCATGGAGAAACATCTCCATTTGTTCACTTTTCCTCTTCTTTTTTGTTTCATTTTGAGTGTTTCTTTGCAAACTTTATATAAAAAGGCCCATGAGCACCGCACATCAGCCTGGTTTAAGGTAAAAATCAGAAGAGGCAGATGCATTCTGCTGAAGCCTTACAAGTCCTTCCTCTTCACTGGAGGAAACAAAGTGCAACTGGTTTTTACCAGCTTTAGGTGTGAGTAATCAGAAAGATGAACTTAAACTGCTAAAGACCAACAGACCAAAAGGAAACCCGGAGGATCCCATTGCCAAAACAAGAGGCGTTTCTGTTCCAGTGAGCCCTCTATTGCCTCCGAGGAACCATCGGTGTTAAGTGTGGTCATATCAATAAAAACATCATAAGAAGTAGTCAGGCAGAGATGAGTTTATTACTAATTATGAGCAGCATGACATGTCCTGACTCCTTGTAAAATACAATTAAGTCAATTTTTAATCTCTGCTTCCACAACTTCCCAGATAACAGCCAAATCCATCGCCAGGGTCCGATCTCATTTAACACGTTGAGGGTTTTAACCACATGCAGGGAACCACCAGGTTCCCCCAGAACTGATGGGGATGAGCGTTTTCTCTTCCCCCTTGAGAACTGGCTATCAACAAGTAGACACTGAAGTTCATTTTAGAGACAGGGCAAGTACAACTTTATGAAGTCCCAGATTGTTTGGGATACCCGGGGGCTTTATCCAAGAACAATATGAGCAAGCACCAGCTGCTCAATAAATGCAGATGAGGTACTGACACTGGCAGCAATGTGGGAATAAGAGCTACAGAGCACAGAAAGGCCAGGTTCTATGGTGGACTGATGCTAGAGCCCGTGCCCTGCTCCTCTAGGTTCAAAGGTGTGAACGCCAGCAATGCTGCCATCCCACAGGATCCACAACACATCCCTGAGCTGAATGCGCAGAATGCTCCCTGGCCCCATGCTGATCCTACACGTGTGCCACCGATTGATCAGCTCCAGACCTGATGCTTTCCCGACAGTTTCCTTGCTCTGCTCTTGGCTTTTCTGCTCTGCAGCCGGGGCTGCACAAAGCCAGGGCACTCGCTTCGCTCCCTGTACAAAGGCTCCTGGCCTTCACATGCTAAAGCATGCCTTTTCCCTTGGTCTAAGCCTTATAATTTGGCTGTAATGGCACAATAATAGACTTGCCATAAAATGTCAAGCCAAAGTAACACGCAACAGTTGTATTTTATCCCACACCACCACAGTTTCACCCATAACTGCTACAAAAGCTCCAAGAAGTACTAAATACTCTGAGATAGAAAGGTAGTTCATATCCTCCCCACATTTTCTAAACTCCAGCAATTTCGAGCACTTTGAATTTAGGGCTATAAAAAGTTTAATGAACATTTAATGGATTTCTGAGGAGGAAAGAGCAGCAGCAGGCACTATCTTTGGGAACTGGTCCTGCAATATCATAAGGGTGAACCAAGAACTGAGAAGAAATGGAGGGTCCCCCTGGATAGCTCAGAAAATGGCCTATGGTACACGAGCTGAATGACAATACCTGCAGCCTAGTAACAGTAATAGCCATGGGATAGTCTACTTATCCAGAGCCTTTTAGAGCCTGGGTATTGGTGACCGTGAATGAAGAGGTGTATAAATAAACGTAGAGCACAGTGGCAATGATGTTAAATGGTGCTTCATATAATTATTGCTATTCTGCGGTACCATTAACAGGCAGGAGCACAGCATCCTAATGGCTTCACATGGCAGTCTGGATTTGCTGCCTGACACACGTGGCTGCACAACCTCCCCACGACCGCAGCTGTGGGCAGCACAAGACGCACAGGCAGACGGCGAGAGTCTGTTTTGGCAATGCACAGCCCTTTATGTGCATGAAACCAGCAGTGCACCATTGCAGACCCATACAGCAGTTCTGGTGACGAGCAGAGCAGCGGCAAGACTGAACCAAACCAGTGCCGAAGCACCTTCCTCAGAAAAAGGGACCATCTTTACATCACGTAACTCTCCTAATGAAACCAAGCCATCACCACAACATAAAAGCCTACACAGCTCCAAGGCACTGAGCCTTAGTATTTTATTTCTCAACTGTGTACCTACCACTTAGCTCTGAAAAATATTACTTATAAAGGATCATTCCTAAAAGCAAAGTTTGGGGATTTTATTATGCCTCTGGGCTAGATCAGCTGATCTTTGAAGAAATAAGGTTGCACCCTTTTCATTTGCTATCCACAGGACACTGTTTCAGCAGTGAAAGAGGTCGGAAGAAGAAGATCCCCAGGACTCTTGCCATGTGATGTGTGGTTTGGGCAGCACGGCCATCAGCCAGGCTCGAAGGGCTGCCTCGTAGCCTGAACAGTATGGCACACTGGAATGTGATGGATTATCCTTACCAAAGCGGGAAAATACCACTTGAAAGGCTGTGAAGCAGAAGCAGCACACAAAAAGAGCTCAGAAACGCAGATGATACCCTTCCTGTTCTATACAGCGCTCCATTTATAACAAGCACTTCTGTTATTACTGCTGTGTTTTAACTCCATTCCGCTGTGTACAGCACCACGCTTGCCCTTGTGGACTCCTCAGAGAGGGCAGGAATCCTGGATGGAGACGACTGTGATGGAGCACTCACAGAGGAGCCACTGAATGCCAACCAAGCACCTGCAAAGGATGCTCGAGGAAGGGACAATGACCCCTGGAGCAAAGAAGCCCTTGGCCAAACAGAGCAGGCGAGGGCAGGAGCTGCCCATGGCCAGCAGGACATGGAAACCTGCTGAAAGTCACGCCCTTGGCTTTTAAAGCAGTAAAAACCAGGAAAGCTCCCCCTCTTTAATGCTTTACAGCCCGAAAATGTCACTGTGCCTGCAGGAAGGGAACAGCTTATTGCAAGGTCATTGGCTGAGTTCACCCTGAAGGTCAAAGCTACCGCTACTTTAAAGCCCCATTAAGTTATATTTTTATTTCCCTACCAGTCTCTAATCCCACATCTTTCCAGTTACAATGACGGTAGAGAGGAACCAGGGCAAACAGAAAGCATTGCCAATGTCACTTTGGTCCAAGGAGAGCTGGATCCACCCGGGATGCTGGAACTGTGGCAAGGAAAACACTCAGGCTTGGATCCAAGCACCGAGGGAGCTGTTGTGCCTTTCCCTTCCCTTCTCCCTTCGGTACAGCCAGACAAGGCTTTTGAACAAAGAGAGCACAATTCTGCTGGGGGATCTGGACCTTTATCTGCATTTGAAACAGCAAAATCAGCCCCACAGGCGACCGGTGGGAAAACCCATGCAAAGGCGATGTATCACAGGCCTCTCCGATGAGCACACAGGGCTCTCAGTGCCCAGGCACTGCTGCAGAAGCAGAACAAATGGGGATGTGTGAGCACAAGGACTGTCGGGAATTGGTTCTTACAGCTCCTGCTATGCCATCACTTTCCAGGCCTGGGAGCTGGACATCACCTGCCCAGTGAACTGCCGTACGTGCTTTGTATGCCAGAAGAATCTGGGTAACTTCTTGACCCTAAATTCTTCCTTTTTCTCATTAAAACAGGCACTAATTCCTGATGCCAATTTATGCATTTCCCAGGGCAAAGAACACACATTTAACTCAGGACACAGTGTAGTGCTACATGTCACAGACTCAAAATAGCTGGATGCTTCACAGGAGCAGAAGCTGAAAGCTGCCCAACACCAGCTACCAAAACAGCCCGAGATCACAATGTATCGAGAGCTGGCTTCTATTTTAAGTACCATTTAATCCATTCCTTTGGTAAATGTGCCAATAGGTGTTTGCTGTTTGCAAACTGTCATGCTAAGCAAAACTCAAAGTCAATTTGCTTCAAAAGAAATTGATTTGAGAGCATTAGATTCATTTTTTCCAATGGAAAACAGGGTCTGAATAACAATTCAATATTCAAGCCCAAAACTTTGGTTTAACTTTCTGAAGCACTTGGTTAACTTCCAAAGGCACCGCATGGCTCATGGGATGCTGCCCCTCCATCAGCACCATGCTTCCCATCCAATCAGTGCTGAAATGTTGCCACGCTGGGCTTCACAAAGCTGTTTGTCACAGCATCACTCACCCTTGGTCTGTTCTGCCCCTCCTCTTCCACAAGCATCTGGCAAGTGTGTTTTCACACGGCATCTGTGGGTTTAATAAGCTGCCTCCTGGGAAGGCCAGGAGAGGATGGAGACTGTTCCGATGGTGCACGGCAGGACCATCACTGCAGAGCAGCATCTCCCTGGTGGGGCATGGGCAGACCCTGCCTGCTCATACCAGCCCTATGGGGCACTACTCAGACTGAGAAGTGCTCCTTCATCCACAGGGATTCTCCCACCAAAGCCGGAGGAGCTCCACCAGAAAACTGGGATAGCTCTGCCTTCCCTTCCAGACTTCCCTCAGTATCAGACAAAACGCCTCAAGCGCTGCCACAAAGACAAACCATCCTTCAATTGCAACCTATTTCGAACGAGCCATTTCAAAACCTGGTGCACATGGCTTCATTTTGCTGTTGTAAATGAAGGTATTAGAGGTCTCCCTTCACAGAGATACAGCTTTCCACTTCCTGCTCGTTTCATTCCACACTGACACTGCTCAGAATTTCATTCTTTAATATCATTTCTTTCTGGTAATATACACTGGCAATCAAACACGGGCCCAGCTTGGTTATCCGACAAGTTCAAGATCCTTCGGTGCTTCCCCCTGAACAGTCTCATGCACTGATTACTTGGAAGAGCGTATTCTCTGCAAAGCTGCAACCAGGCACTTGCTTTTTGCTCTCACTGATAAATGTAAGCAATAAAAATATGTTCCATTCTGCAGCAGTGCCTATTAAAATGTAAACACAGCTCCAAGCTTTTGAGCAGGCTACAAAAATGCTTTATTCAATAGTCAAAGCCGAGGCTGCTTAAAGCCGCGCGGGATGTAAATCCATCGGCTGGCACGTGCCGCTGGAGGTCAATATTGTGGTTAAACAGGCGTTAGAGCCATGAGCGCTGGGGATGGGCTCTTCCCACTCGGGTGCCTGACACCAGGAGTCACCGCAGGGAGCAGATGGAGGCTCAATGGGTGCCGGTGAAGCCTTCGCTATAGATAGGGGAAGTGTTCAAGTCCAATATAAGAGTGAATTTCCCTACCTTTGAGGTCAGAAATACATTTACAGCCTGTGTTTAGCAAGATGCTGAGGAATTCAAATCCAAAATGTCCCTCATGAATAATTCACTGGATGTGTGCAAGTAAATTATAGCAACGTAAATACATATATATGGGTATAAACAGATATGTATCTATGCAAATTAACACATTAAGGGCTCACGTTATCCATGAGGAGAAATACCAGCCACGCACAAAAGCTTGCTTAGTACCAGATCAAACATGTAAAACCACAGCTAAAGAAACAGCCTGTAGGATGATCCAAACATGGTCCTCATACCACACACATGTAAGCCCTCATTCAGTTAAATATGCAAGCTTCCCCACTTCATGCTTCACTCCCACTAAACTCAACGTGTCACCCTTGGCCTGACCTGTGCGACAGCCCCGACAACCCACGGGAGCAGCTCAGCATCACTCCCTCGATCCGCACTAAACTGTGTAATAACAATCACTGGGGCAAGCAGGGAGTGCATTGAGAGCCATGAAATCTTCTAAACAACAAAGGAACATGAACGACAGCCATAGGTGCTGAGTCCATCGATCACCCTTTCTCCCTCACAGCAACAAAGGTGAGCTCACATTAAAAATAGAACAGGCACCTGCAAGTAGGAGGGTATTTAGACAGAGTATTGTGACAACTGTCATTTCACATCAGTCACAGGGATCCCATGGGATCTGCGCAAGGATTGAATGTTCCAGGTTTTGTTTACTGGCAAAATATAACAAAAGCCACCCTCCCCGATGCTTTCCTGGTGGGGACTGCTCCTCTCCCTAAAGTCATTCATAAAACAAGGATGCTCCTCCAAGATCCTGGGTAGAAAACACCTTATCAGGGCACCAGACTATGAAGGAGGAGGAGTTTTGATTCCTCAACTTGGACTCCTCCATGTTTTACAGCACAGTTTAACAATGCGAGGCTCAGCTGATCCCAAGGACATTCCACACCACAGGATATCATGCTCAGCCTGTAAAGTTGGGGGAAGAAGGAAGGGTGGGATGCTCCAGGTGATGGCATCTGTCTTGATGGTGCGAGTCAGCATTACCTGTGATGTCCTGGGGGTGTCTGCGCACCTGCCTGCCCATGGGAATTGAAGGGATTCCTTGGTTTGCGTTGCTTGTGCACAGCTTTGGCTTGCCATTCCAAACCCACGAGTTTTCTCACTTCTGCCCTCCGATTCTCTCCCCCATCCCACCCAGGGGCAGCGAGCGACACTTGGAACTTCCTTCAGGCATTTCCCAGGAACTTCCCCAGCTCCAGAAGCAGAGGGTGGCTCCTGCCCACCCTCAGGGTGTGCTATTTCTGCCCATGGCACCAAACTCCCTCATCTCCAACCAGCGGACGGAAGCAATGGGAAGGAAACCAAACCACACTTCCAGCCCGACACATGGGAGCCCCTCGCAACTGAAGTTGCTGGCATGACAGGGACACGTTGCTCCCTCCTTAGCGGAACTGACAGGCTGTAGCTGTTGATTTAATACACAGGGAAGGGGCAAGGAGGCAGCCGGGCAGCCTGCTCTGATCGCCCACATCTTCCAGGTATGATCCCTGGGGCATCCTGATGGATGCACCGCACTGCAGGGGAAGCACCGCCTCCTTCCACTGTCCCATGTTTGCTTTACCCCTCAACCTGCAGCCCCCCACTAGGTTGTCAGAGGGATGCTCCCTGGTTTTCCCATTCTACGCAGGGAATGGCCAACAGCTGAGCTCAGTGGCTGCTTCCCACTGCTTCCTGGCCAAGTCCTCTCTCTCATCAAGCATGGAAAACCAGAGATGGGCATGGAAAACTCACACACCTTGAGACTTGCTGTGTTTAGTGAAAGAGCAAACTGCTATTGGAATTCCTCCATCACAAACACAATGGTTATGTGTTTAACAGTTCAAATGGTGACCCCAGAAAAGTGAGGATTGGAAGAGGTCTGTACCTTCCTGGGAGTGTGGGTTTTGAACACATTCCTCAAGGGCTTTGGGGACGAAAATCACAAAATCCAGAGCCAGAGCTACTTCTGTTTATGCGCAATAATAAATCCCCTCACCCATACAGATGAGCTATTTCAAGGCCTTGCTTGTCACCCTGAGCCTTGTGCAACAAAAATAGGACTTCAGTGAAGGTCCTAGGCGCTTCTCTTGCTTGGTGAAAGGCATTTACATCTCTCAAAGCAAAATGCATCCTCGCTGGCAATGTAGCTCCTATCCAAAAACACACCATGCCCTACATTTCATCATCAGCGTGGTTAATCATTTATACAGCCCTGCAGATGCACGCAGTACCCAGAAAAGGATGAAGGCACTTTGCGTGCCCCACAGAACAGGCAGTGTAGTACAGGGAAGGCAAATAAGGGCAGAAGAAGAAAAGATATTTGGATCCAGCCTCAGATGGACAGGGTCTGAGAAGCAAGAGATGATGGATAAGGGGATGGAATCACAAGGGAATTATACAATCAAGCAGGAAATCAGGACACAAACACACTAACAGGGTAAAACTCTAAACAGTAAAGGTGAAGAAGGCCCTGAAAGAGATGCAAGAAGAGGAGAGGTATCATCAGAGACAAGGTGTCAGAACTGGGAGCAGGCACCAGTGATTCAAGGGGAGCTGCTGGAAGGACGAGGCGGGAAGGCAATGGCGGGGGGAGGGAACAGGGTAACGTCAGTGGTCTTCGGGAAAGAGCAGCAGAAATGATGCTTTAAGTCAACTCACGCACAGGGACAGGCCTGCTCAGATCAGAATTAATACCTCAGCAGTAACGTGGCGCAGCAGGAAGGGAGCTGACCCACTCGGCACCAGCAGAGTTTCGTAACACGATTAACATTCAGGTTCTGTGTCAGGCGCTTCTCCAGGGTCAGATTTGTGCCTCTTGCCCAGGGCATGGCTGAGGGCACGGCCTCCGCTCACCTCCTGGCCGGCACCGAGGTCCCTGGCTGCACTCAGTAGGATGTGCCAAAGCCAATCTGTCAGCGGCCTCTGACACTGCCACTGTCCCTCTTGTGTTGTCCCAGTGTTCAGGGCATCTCGGCTTGTTTGTACCAACAAACCCTGTGGCAGCGCAGCCATCGAGTGGCTCCCGGTCATCTGGGCTGGGAATTGGCTCAATGATAGGATAGGATGGGATGTATGCTCGGCCTCAGCCCCTTCTATCTGAGTATACTGATGGCTTCATAACCATTCTGCCTCTTTCCATGCAAACCCACCAGCCTGACCTTTGGCTTCTTCAGCCCCACCAACTCTTCCCAAAGCACACATCTGTCATCCCTTCCACACTTCCCATCATGATGTTTCCACAGCCTCCTGTTATTAAGCTTTATCTGGTACACTGTCTCCAGCTTGGTATTGTTGCCAGCAGCTGGGTTACTGCGATGGGATAGAGCCAGCCTAGCGATAACCAAAGCGTTTGAATAGTACAAGCAACAGCCCCTCGAAGCATCATTCCTCAGCATGCAGCAGATTCTCCATCCATTCCTATCTTTAAATCATGACCAACATCTATGGGAAAGATTAAGGCTCAATGAGACATAAGGACTGAATTCAGGCACCAGGAGGTGGAATTTTCCAACACACACCACGCAGATCAGATGATCACAGTCGTTCCTCTTGACCTTGCAATCTATGCTTTAATTAATGTACCCTCCTGGATACAGGATATCAAGGAACATTACAGCTATCACAACAATCTCCTGCTTGGGGCTCTTCCCCCTAAAATGGACTTTTAACCATCGTTAGGCATTTGGCTTTGATTTCGATAATCTAACATCAAAATCATGAATTATCCCCAATCCACTTCAGATTTTGTTTGTTTAATGAAGAGTTGAGCAACTTCAAAGGTGTTTTACAATTCAAATTCTGGGTGGCTGCACGCTTAGCAGATCCTCTGATACCTGAACAGTCCTCCAATGACAACCTCACAGATTCTATCTTTGTGGTACTGAAGGCAATCCAGTTGATCTTACAGACATTCATGATAGGAGCCTTTTCCTCTCCCCAGTTTTCACACAAATACACATTTACAAATATGACAGAATGAACTTTATGTTCTTCTTCTGCTTAGGGCAACGCTTTGTGACAGAGGTGGCTGGTATTTATTAGTTGTGAAAGAAACTAAACCTAGAAGTTTTTAAACCCTCATTATTTGACACTCTGTTGAGGTTTTCCTCTAACACTTCTCACCACACAGCTCTCGTAGGCTATATATGTATATATATAGAAAGAGTTATTTTTGTGGGTAAAAGTCAACAGCAAGTCAATAATTTTTGGCAGACAGCCTTCCCTGTTCTGCTAGCACAAGCACATCCAACTGCTGATGAACATTAATGTTTCCCTGATATTGTTTTCTGCTATAAAATGGAAGATCTAATCTCTGCTGAAGGTCAGCCCGCACCGAGGGCTGCAATCAGTGACAGCGCTCATAAGCCCGACTGAAACCTGTGATACTGTGCAACATCCCCCGACTGTCACAGCAGCAGCTCTATTGCTACGTCCTCTGCCCAGGAGCTTGCAGAGCTGGAAGCTCTGTTCTGCACCGCTGCTTATGCATGAGAAACAATCGATCCGCGGATCAAACCGGACCTGCCGGGGCAGCCTGTTTAACCCCACATGTGCTGATGAGGAGGGATGAAGTCCTGCCCGCTTCCACCACACCGCACACCCCTGGCAGGGACACCTGAACAAAAACAGAAAAGCTTTCTTTTTAAAGCAGACCGAACACACTACATATTAAACCAAATAACAGCATAATTAAAACCTTGACTTCTGGCAATGCCTTGGAGTCAGGCAATTATGAGGCGCTTTTAATGAGTAATTTAGGTAATTGGGGAAGTCAAACATACAACATGCGCAGAGCAATATCTGAGTTACTGCTCCATGGCGCTTTGCTCACTGGCCCTGCCATCGTGATGCTTTATTGCCCTGTGGGTCACAGCTATGGAGGGTTTTCCACAGGACCTTCAGCTGCAACTCATGTTCAAGCGTGTTTAACACTGACATGTGTCAAATATGTTGGGAATTGCTGTTGGAATTCAACGTGTGCTGTATCTCATCCAGGATACACAATTTACTGCCTATATTCTAGTAAAGTAAGTTTATGGCTTTGAGCCATGATAAATAACAGTTTATGGCATAATGGAATTAATATTTACTTGGAAAGCTATGCAGACTATTCAAATAAAGTTGCTATATATAGAATCATCTCAACCGCCGCTGGCTTTATAAATACTGTGAATTGACAAGACAACGCATAGATATTGAATTCCAGTGCCCTCCAGCCGTTAATAAACCTTTAGGGTTTGGATCTGTAATCAAACCCCTTTACATACACTTTATACAACTGCTGCAGTTCAGGAGGTACCAACTCACAGTGTGAGGAGATGGGCACTGAAGGGCCTCTGGGGTTTGGGCATTTGCTCCCTAAGGATGGAGATGGGGCAGGACTGTGGTTTGGATCACAAGGCTTGGAGCCAGGGGCAGGAACCTGAGCAGGTTCACAGGGAAGTTCACAATGGAACACAAAAATTGATCCTGCTTTTGTGTTTTCCATTATCCCAACAAGGGGAGATCAGAAGGACATTGAAGTCTAAATGTGCCTCTGACATAAAAGTACAAGGGAAAAGAAATTGACCATTTTCAGACTATGCTCCTCAGATATTTCAAGTTAACAGAACCACTGCCAATGCTCAAAACTGATTTTTATCCACCACATACCTCCTCACCAAGCTTCCACCAAAAGCACTGTGCAATGCAGTCCTGCCAGGGCAGCCACGACTCGTGGGATATACCATCACCAGCACTCAGAATTGCCATTTGGAGATCCAAATCATGATTTCTTAACTTGGAGGTCTGAATCTGTAACCCGGTGAAACCCACTCACATGACACAAGTTCTGGGTTACTGGACCTTACTGCAGGAGCTCCCCAAAACACTAAACCAAGCGCAGCTTTGCATTTCCAGATGAACACTGAGTCCTCCCTGGTGCTGAGGAGCCGCATCTGGAACTGCTGCACCCAAGAGGGCCCGGCAATGGGGCTGGAAAAGCAGAGGGAAGCAGCGACCCCAAGGACGGAGGGATGCTCCGATGGGAAGGCATGGCTGAGAGCATCGCCATGGCACCGCACGCTCCAGTGCTGTTAATCCCCAGCAGCCACGCGATGGCAGCAGGAATATGGGAACACCGAATAGAGGAATACATTAGCATACAATTATAATGAAAAAAGATTTTGTGAAGATGAGGCGACTGCCAAACGTAACCCAACAGCCATGACATCTCTGAGACAAGCAGAGAATACAGAGAGGGGGTTTTCCCCCTGAAACACAGTAATTTACACTTGCTCTGTTACTTGAATTGCCAGCAGGGTCACTTTGCTTTCTTGCAGCACTGATACAATACAGCCCTCACTGCTCACAGTGTTCATTTGACCTACAGCAGGCAGGGCACAGCTCAGAGAGCAGTGCCTGTTTCACACTAATTCCTGAGGTCTGGAAAACTGACTTATCTCAGCTTTGGCTATGAGGTTACCGTGCAGGGTGCTGCCTGCACCCTGGAGAATGGCAAAGACGGAGTCCAGCCAAGCCAGTAACGCCAGTTACTTCATTCTAACAGAGCACTGGCTTGCTCAAGCTGCACCACACTTCCAAACCCAGCATATCCAGAAGCTGGAGAACAGCAACAATCTTGGTCCCGTCAGCTGCATCCCATTGTGCTTCCCTTCCACTTCTGACAAGAGAGTGGCACTGCCATTAATGCTTTGTATTTCCAAAGAGTTGTACAAACACTGGGGTTGACTAATGCCTATAAAAAGAGCAAATAATATCCTACAAAGCGGCCATTACAATGCCTGCATGTGCAGGACAGAGCCTGAAATTCCGTTTTCCCCGCTCCTGTGCCTGTGCTGCCCTTGGGGACACCACCAGCTTTTGACTTGGAACTCCAGTGCTTCAAACCCTTGACACGACTCTGCTCCTCCAGGTGTCCCCGCACACCCGGGCGAGCAACACCCATCCTTCCCACAGGAAGTCAGGGATTCAACACGTTTACTGCATCTCCGCTGCACACAAAGTTAGCAGCAATCCAGCCAACGAGATCTGCTTTCCCTTCCAACACCTGGGAAAGAAAGAAGGAAAGAGAAATGCACTAAAACCTGGGCGCGGAACGCAGGCACGGAGGCTCCCCGCTTCCAGTGGAAGCCCTTATCTCCGTCACAGCCCACAATGCAATTACAAGATTACAAGGCACATGCTGCTTCAGCATCTGGATCCTCCGTGCAACCACAGGGATGCCTACAGGAAGAGGAAACCTCTTCATCTTGGGAGGAAAGGCAATGGTTTTACTGCATCCCACTGGAAACACTCCAGGAGCCCTGTGATGAGCAACTTATGGTTAAAGGCTTCAGCCTTGGAGTCAGCCCTCCTCTGTGTGTGCACAAGGGCAAGAACATGGTCAAAAGAGAAGATGCTTATTCTGCTTTGCTGGAAACTCTCTCATCTAAATTGCAAACAGTGGGATGGAGTTTGGGCGACAAACCTCCACCCCAGCGTGTTCAACCGAGACCCCAGCTCCAGCAATCCAATCTCCACCTATTTTACTCTCAAAACATTCCATTTCTGGCCACCAATCTGTAGATCTCCGAATGGATTTTGTTTTCCTAAATGGATTTTCCCACAGAGCTGGCAGAAAATATATTTCATTTTGGATTTCTCTAAACTGAAAGAGTCAATATAAACGTCAATGGGTATTTGTGCCGAGCAGCCTTTGCAGTGACACACACCTCATGTTTCAGAGGGGGGACACGGGGGCCTGTGAGCTGCTTCCATGTCTGCACGCTTGTTCTAATGTTTTATTTAGTGAGGATGGGTAAATAATACACAAGTCTATCTATGTTAAATGTGGGTTGGGTTGGGGGGGTGTGCAGACAGAAGCATGATGTCTACCACTACTTTGAAGACAAATCAAGAGGAAAATGGGGAAATTGGAATAACCCCCATCCCAAGGCATGGAGCCTACTGCAGGAGCTGATGGTTTTCATCCTATATCTTCAGGCCCATTCTGCCTCCTGATCCCTCCTCATCCAAGTGTGCAAACTCCCACCATCACAGAACCACAGGTAGGGTTGGGCTGGAAGGGACCTTAAAGCTCAGCCAGTTCCAACCCCCAGCCATGGGCTGGGACACCTTCCACTAGAGCAGGGCACCAGCTCCTCCTCTCTCCCCCCCATACGTGCTGCAGTTGCAGCATCAATTACACCAACAATTTCAATCCATGCAGACGTTAATGTCGTTAGTCCACAGAGATCCTTTTGGAATAATCTACATCAGAACTGCCTTTACATACTAAATGAGAAATGCTCAGCCTTTACTGAATGGGATTTGAATTACAATCCTACCACATGTGGCTCAGCTTTATTCACGCTATTTATTAAACAGCAAAAAAATAGGTGATGCAGCCAATTACAAAGCCATTACCTGACCCACTACCGCAAACCTCCTGCCTTGTGCTGAAGGGATGGTGCCCTTGACTTGTGCAGAGCTTGCCCATGGGCCACTTGCCCATCACCTATAAAGAGGTCCTGACCCCCAAGTATGCACAAATGAATCCCCCCTCCTCCCCCCCGTCATTTCTGGCTGGCTTTGAAGGCTCCTCATCTGATGCTACATCAGACCCCCAGTATCCATCATTTAGCTCCCATTTCTTAGCCTTTCTGCTCTTTTCACCAACCTGTTAGCAGATAAAGCGATATACAGTACAACAGCATGTAGCCATTTGGCATCTTACTGCAGTGGCCCTGATTGCGGCTGAATCTTCATTCTGAGACACACAGATATGAAGACAGCTTTTAGCGCTGAAGGTACACACTGTAAAATAAGCTATGACAATTAAAGGATTAGGTGCGTTACAGGTCTGCTAAGAATAAAGCTTCCTCGATACGTGTAGGACGTTAGGAAAAGATGCCAAAACCCACGATCATTTGCTGTGAATTTATGTTACTGCAAGTGAATACATTAGGATCCTGATATAGAAAAGGAATTATTGATATGTATGTTCCCTTCAAGAAGAGACTCTCGGGAGACCCATTCCAGATTTAATGATAATCCATATTCTCCTTCAGGAACGGTAAACAAACCCTCTGATTTCCCGAGGACTACCAGAGACATATGAATCACTGAGATGCAGTCACAACCTAAGTTCTGGATGCTGCAAGCACCACCTAGAACAGGTAACAGGATAAAATGCAGCCACAGTGCATGAGGAGCCAGCACCTGCCACACTTCTGTATGAGCCCACTGTGTCCACTGCAGAGACAGACATGCCATGGACAAGGTGGCGAGATGCTGCTGGACTCTGTGCCCTCTGAGTTATGTGAGATTAAGGGAGAGGCTGGTTAGAAATGGCAAACAGTCAAATACTAGGAGAGATGCGAGGAAAATACTGTTAACCAACGGTGAGAAAGAACACATTTGTCTAAAACCTGTCACTCCTCGAGCAGTTTTTCTCCTTCACTTTCAGGGCTGTGCCTCGGTATGCACACGTGTGTCATATTTGCAGGAAGCCTTCCACATGAAACTCTCATTTCTCCTCCAAAGCCATTTCTCTGGAATGCATTAAGCAGCAGCTCGAGTGAACGCTGCAGCCCTAATTAGTTTGCAAACTACACAGCTCACCTCTGAGGGCGAGCAAAGCCAGTGTAAATTAGAGGGAATTGGATCAGAGCATCCCAGAAACAGCTCTCCAGATCAGTGCTGCTGGAGTGTGCCACCTCAGAAGCTGCTGTCACCTTCCAGTAATAACTTACAAGTAAATCTCACCGACAATAGCAGGGAATTGAGAGATACAGAAACATTTTGCAGCTCAATATTCCATGATGGGTTATTTTTCACAACACAGAAGAGCCCATTTGGTCATCTACTGAAAGGAAAAGTCCCTGTTCCTCGTGCGTCCCTCCACCGCATGTGCTCTAAGTGTGAATTCAGTGTTACAGCCGTGCAACCGAGGTTGGTCCATGGGGTTTGCAGACCCCAATGCTGCAGAACCCTCTTGCCAGGTCTGATGGGGATGGCCCAGGGTTTACTCAGTAATTGAATAATCTAAAATTTTCCTTCCTGTCCTTGTGGACTAATCTGTGATAGTGTTAAGGGACTGTTATGATATTAATTAAATACAAGTCCTGCATACAAAATTGATACTCTGCATCTCCATCTCCACAGGGAAGTTTCTATCGTAATAAGACTTCAATCAAGTTTTCCTTTTTTTTTTCCTAAGGAATTCATAAAGATGATCATATTGCACTGAGATAGCATATACCAGTATATGGGAGAACAAGCTATGTCAAATATGTGAGCCCTGCCTCATTCCTCTTGTCCCCTGATCTCTCCCATATGAAATGAGTGGTGTCAGATTAAATCAAGGCTGACGGATGAGCTGGGGCTGGTGGCGTCGGTCACTGCTCCACTGGCAGAGCCAGTCCCATTCACACCCAGTGCTGGAATGGGAGCATCCCTGTGCTGCTGCTGCTAAAGCTGTTGGATTTCTGTGGGGCACCAGGCTGCTGGCAGCCCTTCGGCAAAGTCACATCACAGGAAGTGGTGCTCAAGCTCAGAGAGGGCCCAGGTTTGGGAGCACCCCTGTCCCCAACTGCTCTTCAGCACCAGTGCTGGAGAGACAAGAAGATCCTCAATAGAGGATAAAGAGCAACAGAATCAGCCCTGACCTTCCCAACTGCAGAGGACAAGAGGGAAATTCACTACAAAAGTAAGACCTCACTTCCATTTTAGCTGCCATTAACTATGGATCCATTCAGAAGCACCTGGAAAGGTTCACACACAAGATGAGCAGAGCCAAGCGGCTGCAGCCGGGGCAGCACCAGTCCAAATGACGTCAAAGCCATTCCAACATTCCCCTTACTGCTACTTATTAGTTAAAATTTTTAATTATGTGAATTGATGAGGAACACATCACCAGGGGTCCTAATTAATTAGGATTTTTAAAAGGATGGCGGACTGGAGGTTTTTAATGGATTCCACCAAGAATTGCACAAAGAGGTACATTAAGGGAAAGGCCAAATGAACTTCTCCTTCCCAGTTTATCCAGCACTTTCTAACAGGATTGTGCATCAGATTAACCAAGAAATACCCAAACCCCGCACGCACAGCGATGCTAACCAAGACAACAGCTTGAGGATTTCAGGCAGTTATCATTTAACGTAAGCTTTGTTAATTAGTTTATTCCTCTTAATCCTCATTTAAATGACTGTATTCCTATTCAAATTAGTTTATTCCTCATTTATGTCCTAAATTCACTTTAGCTGCATTGTCCATGCTCGCTAAATCCTTCAACACAGTACTGCTAAACACCAATATCTCCAAGCATCTGGTGTCAACTTTTTATTCCAAAATGTGTGTTTCTCCTGATCCAAAACTTGGGAAGATGCGGGAATATCACAATGATGATGCTCGGCATGTATCTGATTACCGAACCTGCAAGCACAAATCCCTCTTCAGAACTGGCTGGTCAGTAGCTTCATGGGCCAACGTGTTTCTCCTCCTTGCCTGTGAGCTGCAGTTTCCAGAGCTGTTTGGATGCTGTTGATGCTCTTGGCTCCCGGCTCTGCAAGTATTTTTCCATCAGTGCCACGATGATACCTATTTATCTTCTGGCTGCAGGAGCCGCTGAGATGACCTGGCAGTGCCACAAGGCAGACAGTTATTTCATGCCCTGTTAAACCCTAATGTGGCTAACTACACTATCACTCCAGCTCTGAAAAAACCCTTTTTCTATTATTTTAAATCTGATCTGTTGCCTGTGTGTCCAAGTAAAGAACATCGCTTCCTATTAGGATGATATCAGAAAGATAACCCCACCAGGCTATCTGTGAAGTAGCACTGCACTGATCGAGTAACTCGTGCAGAAGGTCAAAAATACGTAATTCTGCCTGAGTAACAGCTCCACAGCTTTTCCTCCAGCCTTTGGGAAACAAGGGCACGCTTTCAGGCACACTCAGTACGAGAGCATGGACCTAACACGTTCAGACCCAGATTTATGCAGGAGGTACATTTCAGACCCAAATCTCTACTTGCCTGTCCCTGCTGGTTTCTCTTCTGCTGCCTTTGCACACCTCAGTTATGACAACTCGAATCGCTCCTTCCTTTGTATGCTCTGATATCCAAGGGAAATAAACCCACAAATGCCCTTTCAACATGAAGATGATCCATCCGGATTTTGATAACCCTTAGTGGTACTTCACACACAGATCCAACAGGAGTTGTGTTCCTCCAGTGAAAACTGCCATTCGCTGTGGCTCAGGAGCTGGGTTTGTGCTGCAAGAATGTCAGCTCCAGAGCTGGCCGTGTCCCACGTCCACCAAAGCCAGGAGGCTCAGAGCAGGCCCTGTTTGGCTTCCCAGAGGGAAGGCTGAGGGAGGACTCGATGAGAGGGTGTAAGTACCTCCTCAAAGATAAAACACCAGGTACTAAAGGGCTCTTAGGCTGGAGAAAAATGCAGGAATGAATGGCCAAACACAAAGCAAGTACTTGGACACTTATTTTCTTAAGTGGCGAATGTGATCAGCCACAGGAAGAAACCCTGAGTGCTGTGCAGAGGCTCTTCAGCCCCAGTGGCTTCAACTGCAGGTTTGCTGCCTTCCTCAAGACACACTTCAATAACATAGAAACTACTGGGCTCAGGGCAGGGCTATTACAGCTCAAAGTGATGGCCACGCACATGGGCAGTCACTAGACCTAGGGGCTGATGGCTCCATCTTTGACACAACAGGCCAGAAAGTCTTCATTTTATCATGTGCAGTGGCCAGTGGTCACTAACTACCCCCTCCAGTTCGGTCCTGCAGTGCAGGCTTTGGTATTGTGCATCATTAAAGCTCACAGGAGTTAATGAAATCATTCTCTGCAAACCCGAAACAAAAACAGTGCACAATTCCTATTCTGCTGCCTTCTTCTGGGTTTGGTTTTTTTTTGTGCTTGTCATAATAAAACATTGTTATTGGATGTAAAAATTATGGAACAAAGTTATGCCTCTCTGGTGTAATATAATGCAATCCATTTAATACTATTTTAAACCCCAAAACCTCATTAAAGGAGACAGAACGTAAGAATGACAAATTGCCCAGGAGGAAGTTGGAGCCTGAGGTGGATTCCAGGCACTTGGCCGCTTCCCATTCCTGGTGATGCCGTGCAGGCATCGAGCCCCAGTACAGTACCCATCGCTGTAAGGGTTAATGCAATGCAAGCCATCCACCAAGACAAGCCAGGGGTGAGGCTGGAAAGCTCAGCTTAGCCCGAAGTCCAGCCTGAAGGCTGTTGGATGCGCCACAAGATCCAGGTTAAGCTTCACCTGTGACTGAACACCACTGTTCTATGCTATGCTCTGTGCTATGACGATGTACCTGCGTGCTGCCTCCTGTCCATGGCAGTGCTGTGGATATCAACACAGCTTATACAAGTGCCTGTCCTCATGGCTGCACTATCAGCTTGCTGAAACCAGAGCATGCCTTGATGACACAGCCACCATGACACATTTTAAAGCCCTGTTATGGTTCTGACCCCAGATTCAGTATCAAAAGCAGGAATGCAGCCCTACTGTCTTAGTAACTAATTGAGGCAAAGCTCTGCAGTTGGACTTCCATCAGAAAATGTAATTCCCATTGAATAAAATATTGAAGAAGTTAAGTAAATGTGCTCCTTATGTGCATCGGTGCAGACCTTTAACACCAGAAGTGATCAGTGCACTCAAACAGCTCTTTCCTCAGACAGAAGGAGTTTAAGGAAGAACAATAATGTCAAACACCACATTTCAGAACAAAAAGGCTCATTCCAGAAACACTGTCAGGTGAATCACCCATCCCAATTTCTCTGAATGCATAAATACCATGAGGAGAGCAAGTCTCCTTTCAAACAATCCTTGAGCCAGAGTCTGATTCTGGTATGAATTCAGAATAAATTCGACTTCTGCACAGTGTAAGGCCAACACTTCCCAACCATAAGAAAAACCATGGCAATTGCTACTAAAAACTAACTGGGATTTTGTGAGAATCCACAGACAGTTTACACAGTATAAAACATAAGTAATAATAAAAGCAGCTTAGCAAACACACATCCCCCCCAAGATGTTTAGTCACTCAAAGTACTGCTACAACCGGCACATGTTCTATCAGAAGCTGTTCGGGGTGAAGGCACCTCCATGTCTGCCTTCCATGCTGCAGCTCCAGAACCTCATGACACAGAGAGAGCAGTAACACACTCAAGTGTGAAGCCACATTCAGGTTTTGCTCAAAGCAGTAACAGTGGACGTGTGGAAGCTGGAATTCAGCTCATTACTGAACGCGTGGACAGCCTCGCAGTGTTGTGTTCTGGGCAGCCCAACCCAGCCACCACCCAAAGCATCCCCATCTGTTTTCCTACCTCCACTCCTTGGACTTTCAGCTTCATGTGATCCTCCCGGGTGGTTTTCCCATCTTTCCTTTTTTTCCAGCAATATCCATCTTTCCTGTATTTCACCTTCTTCCTATTGTACAGGATCATAGAACCATTCTGCGGTCTGAAAACAAGAAACAGGTTTGGATTACTTGAAGAGAACAAACACCCTAAGAGAGTTCATGAAGCCAAGTGCCACAGGCCAGTGGAAGTCTCTAAGGAAAAGCAATAGCCTGTATTTGGTGTGAGAGAAACATTCACTTTTTGCTGCTGGAGTAACTGATGCTTTGCAATCTGCAAGATTGCACTTAAGAACCCTGTAGCTAATGAAGGAAGCGTGCCAGGTTTAAAGGAGAGAGGGAATCTTATCAAGACAGAGCCATGGATTCATTGTGATCGGGCCCTGCTATATGTGGAAAAGCAGAAGGAAAGTTAAGGAAAAAAGGGCTGTTGCTAATTTTATATAGACAATTTCTCTCTCTCCAGCCAATTCCTAGGACGACAAAGGAAGGGCAACAGCATTTCCCCCCACCCAGAATAAATCTGTCTGCATGGAGACAAGAAAGGGGCTGTTTGCTGTAATGAAAAAAGGCAGCAACTACAGGAAACAAACTGGGAAGAGGAGAATGGAGCAAACCCAGGACATGACCCCTCAGCAGCAGAGGAGAGGAGCACTTTGCCTTGCTCATGTTCAATAATTCACTGTATTTATCCAGTTCAGGCTGGGAACACCAAAAGGCAAATCACAAAGCAAAGCACAACCACTGCTGCTGCCCATGAGTGAACCCCATTCACAAGACACCCCCAAAATCCCCATGAGCCTGGGTGTGACAGGGGGGACCTGCCCTTGGCCAGGCACATCGCCTGGCCCCCAAAATGATGCTCAGGAGAGAAGGCCAAGGGCAGCTCTTGGCACCAGCAGCGCAGTTATTGCTGGTCCCACTGTGTGGAGCTTGCAGGATGGTGCACTGCTTACAGACTCAAACAGGCAGCAACCTTACAACGCTGAATTTCCTCTTTTATGAGCCTGTGGCATTTAAAAGCTGCCTGATCTCTATTTAGGCTCCTTGCATGTGGCCTGGGGGAAGGATAGGAAAGGACAGGAAGAGTAATTGCAGAGCAGAAAGCCTTTTGTCTTAAGTATTGATGAGAGTTGAGATGCTTCCCTCCCTCTCCCCTGTTATTTACCACCGCAGCTCTCACAAACAGCCACAACAGCGTAAGGGCTATTTTTGCCCAAATTGTTCCTGCTACAGCCGGGAAGAGGATGCTAAATTCCATTTTCAGACTTCTTTTTTAAGTGAACAAGCACATTGGTGAGAGCTGCTGCCTGCCTGGGGCTGCCCAGGCTCTGAGGATGCTCACCTCCTGCTCAGGACCGGTCCCAGCCACCCCTATGGGAACTACCACAAAACAAGTTAAGATCAGGATATTTTGGTCAACTGATGCTTTGGATCTGCCTCTCCACTGTGCTCATCAAAGCCCTTCGGCCTGAACGAGCGAGCTCTTCCCTTAATCTCGTTACTGCAGTATTAATAAGGCTGTTCACTGCAACTCGCTCCTTCTAAATTGTCACAGCAAGATTTGGTAAATGTCAGATGTATCATTTAATGAAAGCTATGATTTACTGCCTGGGGAGCCTGGGTTGCCAGAAGGGAATTGCAGATACTGCAAAGCCAAAAGCGACTCTTTTTTTCCAGGGCAATGGAAGAAGACCAGACAGAACCCTTCCTTGAGAAGGTCCATGGCTCTAAAATTCACTTTCTATTTTATCACCTTGTATTTAGTTCATTTCCATGCCAAGGTGGGTATTCAAAGTAGCTCCGTTCCTTACAATAAAAACACAGAATTAGGTGTGAAGCAGCTCCTGGAAAATGGCTCCTGCTTATGCTGGAGCATAAGCTTATGGTTGGGATTATGGCGGGGCTTATCCTGCATGACTGCTAGCTTGATTTTCTCTGGCTGTGAAGTTATCGTAGGGTCAGGAGACAGCACGAGGGGGCTACCTCCCACCTTCTGAGTCTATGCACGGTCATAATGAGAAATTAACTTCCACTCCCCCAAAGGAGCAACCTAGTGATGCAGAAAACTGCCTGGGAAAAGCTGGAGTCTTGGAGGGAACCCTGAAAGACAGACGGAGCCCTGTGATAAATCAGTGCACTGGATCTCTGCCCTCATTTCCCAAGGAACACAAAGAGGATGAAGTCCTTAAAAACGCCCTCATCACAAGAGCTCAAACTCCTCCCATGACAGTAAAACGTGCCAGTGACAAGCACAAGGACACCCCGGCTGGAAACCAAAGCCACGAAAGAGCTCACAGAGCATCACGCTTGCATCCCGGAGCACAGCAGGACCGACTGACGGCGTCACGGCGCAGCACGCTGCCATCCCTCCCACCTGCACCCCGGCTAATCCCGACACTACAGCAGGAGTCCTGGTTAACCACACTTGTGTTTTGTGTTGTTCCTATGAGAGGAGAGCAGTCGCTGCCCTGCTGAGCACGTCTGGAGAAGCTTCCCAGGCACTGAACAGAGATGTTCAGGCTTCACCATGGATCCTCTGCTGAGGACGCAGCAATGTGTCACCTCGCAGGGAGAGGCCACTGCCAGCAAAATCCCTGCTGTCCTCACTTAACATTGAGATGATGAGCATGGCAACCAAAGGAAACCCAGATTACATTTGAAATGCACCTGATCTCTGAACTCTGCAGAGACGAAATAAAGACTTCAGAAGCCGCCTCATCCATGTAGGAAAAGGGATAAACCACAAGGAAACGTAAACAGAATGGATTCTTTTCGTCTCTAGAATTAAATGCCACTTGCATTTAAGATGAAAGTTCATTTATTTTGTGCCTACAATATTTAAGAAGTTAAAAGTCTAAAATAACAGACTTAGCAATTTCATCCAGAGTTGCAGTTAGCGCAATGGCTAATCCCATCAAGGGGACATTAATCAGTACCTAGATGCTCTTTTTCATAGCAGCAGTAGGCCATAAAACTTAATCCTTACCTCCTCTTTCCAGCATGTAGCCTTCGTGTCCATCAGTGAAAGTAATGCTGTTCATTAAGGACGGGAGTAATTACCTGAGGCTCCAACAAACAGAACGGAACAAGCGCGTGCCAGCGCGAAGTTGGCTTTTGTGCCGTATCACAGGACTGCTGTGGGCTGCCAAGTAAAGCATTTCCTTAAGATCACGATGAAATCTGAAGGCTACAAAGCACTATAAAAGCACTGAGCACCCACTGACAAAGTCTTACCCCAAAACCAGTTCTCAGGGGCTATACTGAAGGATTGATCAGATGCCAGTGCTGCAAAAGGGCATCCTCCAGATACTTCTGTCTGCACAGTGCATGGCTACAGAGGCTAAAGCGAGGTACATCTGGGGCTCTGCTGACTTCGAAGGACCAAAAGCTGCCCTAAACCGTCTTCCCGACGGCAAAGTCTCTGCAGAGAACGCAACCAGGTTCAAAGCACGGCAGCTTTGTCTGCAGACAATGGACTCTGTGGTGCCCTCCGTAGGCTGCGGAGATGGAAGGTGATGGAGCAGCTATGGGGGAGGTATCTTCATTGAACAACTCCATCCAGTGCCACATTTCCTGTGCTAAGACTTCTTTCTATGAATGTGCTGCATGTTTTTGCTCTCCGTACTCATTCCTGACACATCCAGAAAACAGGGAACAGGGATAACAGCATTAATAATAGTAATACAACTAATAATAGGATTTGACTTCTCAGTAAACGTTTACTCTGCTGCCATTCACATTCACTGGCATCACGTTTTGTTGCCAAAAGTGAACTCCACAAAAGATTCATCCAGCATCTTTGCTCATCACAGTTACGCATCCTGATTAACTCAAGCATTAACAATCCTTCTACTTTTAGCAGTCAGAGCCAATTAGAAACAATACAGAGAAAAACCTGCATCGTCAATGCTTTCAACACAAGAGGTGACCATCCTCCCACATCCCTGCTTCGGTTTCCAGACACTTCCTCACTGTGCCTCCTCCAACAGCATCATCTGGGTGCTGTCCTACCCTGATACACACCTTAAGGCACATCACTTAGAAACTGCAGCCTTGTGAAGGCACCAGCAGCCAAACTCTGAGTCAGACGGGGTTGGTCTGTATCAGGAAATCATTTCCCTGTGCCATAATGACCTTGAGCAGCCCAAAATATTGAATATTAAAACCCTCCCAGAGGAGGCAAATGGGAAAGTCAGGCAGCCCCACTGCCAGGCCTCACACTGGCAAAGCCACAACGCATCCCGGACCATCCTGGCTTGTTCCTGCGCCTCCGTTTATCAGATCTGCTTCTCAACTCAAATATCTCAAGACCATATCTACAAAGAGAAAATAAAACCTGCTGAGGAAATGCTCCCTGACCGAGGTCGGGGAGTTTCCAGGGAACATATAGGTTATGTGCTGTTTTAAATCACTTCTGTGCACTCAAGAACTGCCCTGAGCCTCGGGGGGCTCTGGAGCCCAGGCACAGCTCTTGTCCCAGGTAAACCCGGGTGCTGCCAGGCTCGGCCAGGGAGCAGCTACCCCCATTCCCTCTATTCTTGGGATAACGCAGCAACAAAGAGTTATCTGACCAAGGGAAAAACAAAAGACAAACCAAATCCTTCCCATTTGGGGGGGCAGAGGGGAGAAAAGCACAAGAGAAAACCCCAGCAGGGTGCTAGAGCTAGAAATGAGATGCACTGGCTGCAAAATAACCTCTAAGGGAGCCACTCTGACCACAAGAACACACTCTTCTCCGAAGCATCACTTTAATAGCCCACAGATAAGACCAAGGCTGGTATTTCCCATCCATTCTGGGAAACCAGCTATAGCTCACGTGTGGTGCTCCCAATGTGACCAGACAGGCCAGCTCTTCTCCTCCTACCAACACAGGAGGTCAGACCTTGTCCAGAGCAGCGTCAGCAGGAATGTCCTCTGGAAGCTGCACTGTACCAAAGCCAGGTATTTGGTTTAAGCAGCTAACAATAGCATTCCTCGCATTTCCACTGAGCAGCGTGATAATTCATGTGTTGATGGCTCTGAACTCTATACCAGATTTGAAAAAGAAATTAGAACCAATCTTTATGAACTCCTCAGTGCGCTGAGCAATTGAAACCTCCTCGTAACGACGCAGGACCAAAGCGAGAATATTAAAATTGCCATTAAGTGGAATGCACACAAAATGCTAAAAAGTCTTTTGGCAAATTATTTCTCGATATAATGACAAGCTATAGACTTAAATCTTGGTACAAGGTATGAAAAAAGACAGTTAAATCAACTTTGTTCGATTTTAAAAGCACTGGCGTTCATCTCTTTATTGCTCAAGGATCTTTATCAATTCCTTTAGCCCTCATTTATTTCCCCTCCTTACTCCCACGGGGATGCGGTTTGATTTATTGGGAAGCAGTTCTTACAACTCGTGAATGCTTTACACCGTTTCCAGATTACTCATCCCAATGTCTGCACCGTACCAAGAGCCCCCATCGATCCGTGTGCTCACGTGCACCTGGAGGGCTCAAAGCCACCGGGGCCACTGGCCCTTCCTCTTGCTCCACGGAAATGTGACTGCAGACACTAAGAAAACCTGTGACTATCTGAAAATGGAGCAATAACTCATTAATTATCAATTTTAGCTGCAAACCACTTCAGATCGCGATCTGAAGTTCGACAGTCGATGAACTTCCAGCCAAAGGGAAATCTCCAACGTGCCAACTGAGCCCGAGCATCACTCTCAGTGAATGAGCTCTCCTCAATGGTCCCCGCTCACACGCTGCAGTCAAGGCACATGCTCAAACACCCTGCAGCAACCTGCTCTAAGTCCCTCCTCTCTTTCAAATGAGGCTCAAGAATAGAATCTGTTTGTTTCTATCAATCCAGTCCCATCAATTAATGATGACAAGGCGATTAACTAGAATGCCAGACAGTAAAAAATACCCACGTAATGCCTTCTGTAGAGGAAATCTATTTTGTAATCCCAGGCGGTCTTCATTAACACAAAGTATTCCAGTAAAAGGCAGTAATCTAGTTATGGCACGTGAAATATGAAGATGCACAAAGTAATTTTTCAGAATTAAGGGTAAAGGATTTTTAGCAAATGGAAAGATTTTTCCTGCAATGAACAAAGTGCCATAACACAGCAGCCTGTGTGGTGTCACCAAAGAGGTGTTACATTGGCCATTATCACCATGAGACACAAGACAGCATCCAAAGCATCTCCTTTCCTCACGCTGTGTGGTTTCGGGATCAAGCCAAGAGCAAGACAGCGCCCATTCTCTCCATCCCTTGTGCAACACTCGCTGCACGATGATACAGATGCTAGCACCAGGAGAATGATTCCCAAACTGCCAACTGCAGGGTCCCCAAACAACCTGACCACCAGGTTTTGGGCTGAAGCATTCAAATGATGGCTTTAGGATGCTCATCCTCCTCACAAGCACCCCAAAGGAAGGAACCGACCCTGACTCCTTTCCTATGCTGCCAACCTGAAGAAGTAAGTAAATGACCTGTGCACAGAAGAGAGGTGACTTACTTGCTCCAGGATCTCATGTGATGTCCTTCAGAACTAATACACCAAGCGCTGTAACGATACTATCGATTTTATAAAGATCCAACTATTACAAAAACCAGATTAAAAGCTTATATACATCCACAAGACAACCAGTTTCACATGGAAACACACATTTTCCAGCTTTAAGCCTTACTCGCCTTCAAACTTGTTAATAAACCAACAGATGATAAGAGAAATTAAACCCCAATATAGAAAATCCTGCAAACAAAGAACACAGACAAATGCAAAGGTAGTCAACCACTTCCCAAAATATGCCAAAGCTGTTAAGCACTCTTGATTTAAAATTTATAATGAAGCAGCTTAAAACATCCCAAATTCCTTTAGGAATGTGTTTACAATACAAACTCAATTATTGTCTCATTCTGATGCTTATCTTCCCTTATACCCTCCCAGCTCATCCTACTTTTGAATTTAATTACATTAGAGTATTTTTAGTTAAGATGAAATTACACATTTTCAGATTAATTTAGCCAGAACTAACTTTTGATAACAGAAAATCCTTTCTCCATCATATCCTAACTTGAGACCATCCAAGTTTGCCTGAATCCCTCTTTTAAGCCCCCTCTCACATCCCTCCAGCGCACTCAGCACCAGGCATCGATGGTGTTTGCACCATTTCAGTTGATGAACACCTCCTGGCTTACTCTTTCCTCTGTTATTCACCAAGCCAGGTCGATAGAGAAGTCAGGCAGTGACTGTTCCCTACACGCTGGCACCAGAAATGCTGCTGAGAAAGGCACGACCTTTTTGTCAGCCAGAGAGAGTTCAGTAAACGAAAGGGAACATCCCACAAATACCAAAGTCAATTAATCCATTTGTCACAGTGCAAGAGTCCTGCATAATTTGTCCTTTGAGTAGTTTATTTTAGCTAATTGCTTATCCAGCAGGAAGATGTCCCCTACATGACCCATTTGCTGTGCAAGAGGCTCAACTGATGAGAAACAAATGGTCACCTTCCAGAGGGCACTGGTGCGATGGCACAGGGATGCTCTGCGTGCCACCGGTCCTTCAGCCCCATGCAAACCACAGAGCATGGAGGGAAAGCACCACCAACCCACTGGAGCTGTGCCAGCAGGAGAAACCATGGGAGAACACTGTTCCCTTTCCAGGACAGGCATCTCGGCTCTACTCTCACCTCTGCCCATCTTCATCGCTGCAACTCTTGCCCATTGCTTGCATTTTACAACAGCACTTAGAAAACATCCCATTTCACTTACAGAGATGGCCTTCATCCATCATCCGCATCACTGCCTCAGCTTCTCCACTGGTGGAAGACGAAGCACAGACAAAACCAACCACCTTAATGCCACGTTTGTAAAATGCTCTGCTCATAAACATTCATGGAAGAGGAGCAGAGCAGAGCTGTCAGACCCGCTGACGTCTCTCAGCCAGCCAGAAGATGGAACAAGTACAGATGTTATTAGTCTCATTAAAATTTAGTAAATTAAACAGCGAGAGGGAACAGCCTTATTTATCTTAATTTAGTTCATCATTGACATTTATAAAATAAATACAGAAATAATACTATGGGCACAATTCACTCTCGCTGGCAGCAGCAGGAGGCACGTGCTCCGGTGAAGCATAGGCAGGGATGCTGCTGCCTGCTGAGAGGGAGCCGGATGGACCCCCGAGGGATCCTCTGGTCCTTCTCACCTGAACACTTCCCTGCAGCTTGGAATCCTGGCCTCAGTGCTCTGGGTCATCTTGGCCTGCAGCATGCAAGGTCCAGCAGAACAGGAATATGCAATTCATCACATCCACCAATTCTGCATTTCTGATCACAAAATGTCACCTCTGTAGCCATAGAAGTGCCCCAGCACCCTGCAGGTACCAGCCCTCCTGCTTCCATCACTTGACCAGTGCTCTGTGTGTTAAAATGCCTTCCGTGGTGTTCGGCTGCACATGGCATTGTTAAATCAGGCTGGAAAAACCCATTCAGATGGTACAGAGCAGCACATTTTGGCTCTGCAGAGAAAAGGCACAACGGCTCAGCCAGAGTTGATAAATTTAACTGTTCATCTTGTACAAGTGCCAGGCATGTGAGCAGCAAGCAAACAACATGCCCCAGGACGACAGCACACTGGGGAGGATGGAAAGAAGCAGCAGCTTCCAGGTAAAAGGAATCATGTTGGGGCAAAGCTTCACTTCTCAGAATTGAAAAGAAGCCCTGAAACACGGGAGAAAAAGGTTTAATTTCACACATCAACAGAGGGAGGGATCACCTGCTGCAGACACACAGCAGAGAAGATCCTGGGACGCCTCTTCAGCATTGCTGGACCCAAAACCCATCTATGTTTCAGGCCACAAGGCAGCCACAGCAGCACCAGGGCATCCTTGATGGACCGAGCCA
Organism: Psilopsiagon aymara; assembly: GCA_024733675.1. Taxonomy (NCBI): domain Eukaryota; kingdom Metazoa; phylum Chordata; class Aves; order Psittaciformes; family Psittacidae; genus Psilopsiagon; species Psilopsiagon aymara. The sequence goes on along the minus strand of JANRGW010032799.1, from coordinate 13,215 downwards.
AGCAATGCTAAGAGGAGGAAGAGGATGAGTGTGAGGTGATGCTCTCTTTGAGACCAGCTGTGTCGGTGGTTTAGGAGTCACCATCAAGGAGACAAGAGGAATTCTGGCAGGAAAGCTTCCAGTTCCCATGTTCCACCAGGAGGCTCATGATGGGCTTTTACTGCTGCTTTATTTCCCTCAGATCAATAGAAAACAATAATCCTACGGCCAAACATAAATCATGCTGCAAAAACTCAGCACATCACCAAGTGGGACACCTCAGGACGAGGCTTTTTATTTCATTCCAGAAGCAGCAGGGTAGCGATTCAGCAGACTCCTGCTCCGTGGGGCTGGGATCCCCATCCACACCAAGCACAGCGGTGTCGGTTCTGGTTCAAGAGAGGATGGACGCACAGGGTGCCCAGAGAGGCTGCGGCTGCCCCATCCCTGGCAGTGTGCAAGGCCAGGTTGGATCACCCTGCTCTAGTGGAAGGTGTCCCTGCCCGTAGCAGGGGGTTGGAACTGATGAGCTTTAAGGTTCCTTCAACCCAAATAAGTCTGGGATTCTAGGAGTGGGAAATTGAACACCCCTGCACCCAGCAAAGAGCAGCTCCAGACTCCAGCAGGACATTCCCCTGCTCCCAGCCTGCAGACAGCACAGCCCAGGGGAAGGACAGAGGAAACCCAGCACTGAACCAGCCAAGGAAAACACATAAGTGTTTACCCCCATTAGCAAACTCATTTCCCCTTGTAAATAGCACCGAAACCCGGCAGAAGAATCAGGTCCTTTCACACTGTGTCAGTGAACTACAGGAAACCAAAAAGCACAGCGGAAATGATCCGATGGTGCGAGATTTCAGGTACATTTTTAATTAACACAAAAAGCCCAAAGCTGCGATGCGGCATCATAAACCAGATAATTTTACAGCTGGATGGGCTCCCTCTGATGTACCTGAAAGCCATTTTTAAGTGACATAAAGTTTAACGCCCCGGTACATTTGCCTACCCACCAGATTCTACACGGAACTTAAAACTTAATGATATTGAAGTATTGTTGCAGTGCAGGAATGGCAACGAGTAACCCCTGGGGAGGCTCGACCAGATCCCTGCAAACTTGTGCTTCCCAGGGCTAGGAAGGAAAAAACAGAAGGAAAACTAAGATCTTGGCCCCTGGGTCTGTATTTGGTGCTCAGCCACAGGCTCCCCCACGTCTGGACTGGGTAAGCTCATGTATGTCCCCAGTGCTTCTCTACAAGCCCAGCAGTGTGCATAGGGACACAATAGTGACCACGTCAGCAAACATCCCTTGCACCACAGCAGGAGGAAATCCTGTTTGTTACCAACACAGTGCTCTTCAGCACCAAAATACACCCAAACCCAGAAACCCAGCTCTCATCTCCTGACACACACAGACCTTGTTACACAAATCACTCCGCATCCTTCCAATATGAACAGCAGGAGCCCAGGGATGTATGCAATTGCTTCACATGCATGTGGTGCAGAAATCCTCTTCCTGATCCCAGATTTCCGGCACACACTTCCCAACACACCAATGTGCAGTTTAAATCTCACTACATTTGCCATAAATATTACACTTCCCCTATGTGGAGAGCAAAGCATCCACCCTCCAGACTCAACGCATCCCCCTTCCACTGGACCAAGGGCAGCCCCATCTCTCTGCTGCCCGAGGATGGAGCATGGTGAGGGCTGCAGGCTCCAGCCCCTCTCTGTAACCCCAGTGCCAGGTTCTCTGGAGGGAAACAACTTTGTGGATAAATAATCCCAATAAACAGTTTATTTTTAATCAGCTGATATTTGCACGCCATTAAGATGCAACAAGCAGTCTCAGGCACTCCTCCCATACGTTGTTTTTGATGCAGGGAATGCACTGGAAAATATGTGAGAACATCATTAAAGGTTAATTATGAGCAACTTAAAGGTTAGTTTTGCATATCTCACCTCCTGGACAAAGGATGTTTCTTCATTACCATACCAGAATATAAATTAAGTTGCAAAGCCTTTAATTTTGTTGCAAAGACTTGAATTTTGTTGGTGTTTAAAACAGTGTGAACAAATCCCAGTTTTCTCAGCCCTTCTCAGCCTCTACCCATTTACATGGAAAAGAGCATCTCCAAAGTGGCCCCACAACAGCAATTAAACCCTCCATCCTTCTGGGTTCCCCTCTGGCGGGGAGCATCAAGTGCATGAAAACATTGGCTGGCCTGGTTCCGGGCATCAGGAGCCCCAACCCAACATCGCCCCTGGGGCACTTTCACCTTCCTCCTGCTCTGCCCAGGACAGAGGCAGCTCCTCTCTCACTTGGCTCATACACCAGACTGTGCAGCCAGCACGGGGGGATTCACCCACACCGAGCAGCCTCTGAAACGCTGAGCATCCTCCCACCCTCAGTGCTTGATCTGGAAATAGACAGAGCCTGCCTGAATCCGGAACATCAAGACTTGTCCAAAACAAACTCCACGTGTTCTCCTTGGCTGTTTCTATCAATGGGAAGTGCTCGCTGGAGGCAGACAGTACTTTGCTGAATAAGGCAATCACTTTATTAGCAGATCATTGCTTTTTCTGAGGATCCCATGTTTTCTAGGGGTTCTCTGCCTCCCCACGGGACAAGGCTGTGCGAAGAGGAGTGGGAGCCTTCGCATTCCAGCACCGCCATCCCCTACAAAGCCAGGCAGAGGGACCTGGACCAGCTATAGAGCCAACAGCTTTGGAACTGTACCCAACTGATGCATGGCAAAGTCCAAGCCTGGTGACCACAGATGGTGGCTGCAGAGAGGCCAATGGGATGGAGGAGCCAACCTTCAGCATCCACACCAGGTGAATTCCATCCATAATGGAAATAGGGACACCTCATCTTGGCTGGCCAGCGCTGTCCTCCACACTGATGCAGCTCTCCTGAGCCATGGGTTACATACAGCAGGAAACCAGCTCTCCAGGAGCACCAGCCTGTACCTGCTGCCCAGGCTGGGCCAGTCACGGGAAGGGTTCACATGGAATACTTGAGGACCGTTGACTGCTCTGAGACAGGCATCCCAATGGCTCCCGTTAGGTCACATTAAAACAAACGGGGTGAGCAGTTAAAGGAATTTATTATTGGCATCTCAACACCCCTGGACCACAGCGGATGAAAATCTATATGAATCAATGCCTCTTAAAACCATCTCTGTACTGTTTATCCTCTTCAGGGGAAAACAAGACAAAAAATAGAGGAGGAAATACTGAGAGCAGCGAGAAGAAAGTGTTGAGAGTCATGAAATCTTTAAAGTGTAAAGAGAGATGTGCCACATTTAGCAGGGATTATGTCAAGCAGCATTCTAAGCCAGGAAGAGCTGACAGCACACACATTGCCTTTGACGAAGGAAAAGCAGGTCACAGCCCCCCCAGCCGTGTGAACAGGGATTCCAGCAGCAGCAACAACAGCAACCCCCCAATTCCAGCACTGTGCACGGGGAGGGTCACGGTCCTGGGCCCCATGGACAGCAGGAGCTACGTACGACAGCAGGACCCTCACCCCTACACAAGGTCTCCAGAGTACTTCTATTTGCTGCAGGCAGTCCCCTTTCCACAACCTCCAGGTCTCACGACCTCCTCCTCAACACAGAGCCTCTGGCTCATCCCACCAGTGCCAAGACACCGGGAGCAGCACGTACCCGGGCAGCAGGACAGCTCCAGCACAGGGCCCGTTGGGAGCTGCTTGCCATGTAATGTAGGGAATCAACTCCAAAGCACAATTGTTTTCAGCCTTCATTTAAACCCAGCGTTAGTTAATCTCACCTTAATGGCATAGGAAATGGAAATTCCTTTAATAAAATAAGTGATGAATATTTATCACCCAATTTTTTTTTTTTACGTGAAAATGGAATAATCCAATTAATTTTGCTCTTAATTATTTAATAAAATTAATATACTGCAAGGTCCTAACTTGTCTTTAAGAAGCCCCTGATAAAGATATCCAAGATAAATGATGGTGCCCAGGCCGGACCGATGGACAGGTCAGAAGCAGGGTGTGCTTCTCGGGCGATGGGCAGTGGGATGGAGAGGAGCTGAGGTGACACCTCCTCCTGCCCCTCACCACGGAGCTCCCCTGTGTCAGAGGGAGCAGTCAATGCTGACCCCATCCCATCACGGCAGGGTCAGGCTCGGAGCAGGGCTCAGACTCACCGCACACAGTGATGCTCTCCCGGGTGCCCGGTGCGTTTCTTCTCACTGTCACATTCCCCGGGGCAGCTCTGCTGAAGCAGTAACTGCATTAGGTTTTCCTGCCCTGCTCCCTCTAAATCTCATTGCAGGCCGGTACCCTCGCTCCAGCCTCGGCACGAGCCCACATTTAACTGAACAAATCCAATTTCAAAACTCTGGAGCCAGCAAAAAAACACTAAAAAAGTAACAGAGGAAAACAGTGATTGTTGTGAGTGCATTTTCCATCAGGAACAGCGATTTCTAACCAGTCTAATATAATCTGTATCCCTGGTTCTTGCGACCAGCATCAGCAGAAGTTGAGATGAATGGGTGATGGAACAGTCCCTTCCCTATGATGTCAGCAAGATGGGTCACTGATGTATCTGCTTTTTGCTACCCTGGTACATCCTTGGGACTTGAGCTGGGTCCAGGTCCCCCTAAGTCACCATAGGGCTGCACTGATCCTCTGCAACCCATGCCCACTATTCCCTGGAGCAAGGGAATAGCCCTTCCCACCGCACCAAGCCATGCAGACAGAGCTCAGCTGGTTCTTGCTGCTGTCACTATTATGCACTGGGACAACTCCCTGATTTATTAGGTTGGGATTTATCAGTGGGAAACCTTCCTGCACCCGCTGTCCCTGCCCATCACACCAAAAGCAACCCTTGTTTTCCGAAAGTCAGGAGAAGGGAAATGAAAATGCTAAAAAGTAACGCAGCGGGCAGCAGAAGTGAACCGAATTAGGCTGTCAGGACGTGTCTGGGGTATGTAAATCACTATTGATCTGAAGGGGCAGGCTGCCACCAACTCCAAGTTGCAGAAATATTAATCACTGCCAAGTCTCACTGCCTACAAACAGCATTTGGGCTCCTTCCGGGCTGAAAATCTCTCACCTGGGAATTCCCCCAGCCGCTCCGTGTATCAGTACAAGTGATGGCTTATCACAGCATCAGCATCCCAAAGCACTTCCCAAGAACCATCCACCTTCTGGGCTTTGTGAGGAAGGAAACAAGAGCTTGGTACCTGCTGCTGGCCCAAACAGCTCTGCTTTTGCTGTATATGCAGCAGAAATGTAAATGCAATGCAGCAAGGCGCATAAACACATCCAAACTGCATTCCCAGATGGAAAACTAACCTTGCAGCTTCTGGGCATGGCCATGCTTTCTGTTGCCTGAGCCCCACTTAGGAAACACCAGGCCACTCAAGTTTAGTATTAAAATACTCTAAAATGAGAATTACAGAAGGCACATGGAAACAGGCAGCAAAGTCTCTTCATGTAGCACAGTGTTAGGGGACTAAAAACCAGTTCTGTCATTGAAATTCCAATGGAAATAACAATTAAGTTGTACTTGACACACAAACATCAAGCAGTTTGGTTTTGGTGGTCACAGTTTGCACTGAAGTTGGAAATGTCAGAGCCTGCACCAGCAGAACGCCTCCCAGCCCACCCCAGCCCTGCAGCCAGCAACCAAACACCATTCCAAGGAAGCATCAAGGTCGGTGCCTCTCTAGGGGTGCTTGGTAACTCATGCTGGCAAACTGGAGCACGCAACAGACTGCTGTAAATAACACCCCAGTATATTTATATCAGCACATTTTACCAATGAGAGTCATTCCACAAGAAGCTTCCCAAAAAAGCCTAAAGCTTCTCCATAGCTCCTCTGCTGCCACCACAGTGGCATCATAGAAGGGTTCCTCCTCCATCCATAGCCAAAGTGAACCCTGCCCGGTCCTCTGTCATGAACATCGGAGCTTCTCTATGGGCCATTGCCAACACCCATCATTGGCCAACAGCTCCAACCACTCCAAGACCACAGATGGATGAGTGCTCCATCACCTCACTAAGGAGCTCCCAAGTGTCAGGGTACAATTCACCTCCATTCATTTCTGAGCTGAATAAGCAGCAGCAAAGGCCAGCAGCTCAGCGCTGCAGCAAGAGCATCAATTCAGCACCACCTGACTGTATGAACTCAGCATTTCATTCTCCCAATTGGTTTTTACATGAAAAAAAGGAAGAAAAGACCCAAGTCCACGGTCCTTGAAAAGCCATCACAACCCTCCTTCTCCTGGGACATGCCTTCTTTCAAGTGTGAACACACAGGGGAAGGTACTGAACATTACCTTCATGCCTTGCCTTTAGCAAACCAAACTCCTAAAACCATAAGGTGCTGCTACAAAAACATTCACAATCTCATGTTTAATGACACCGTGTATATCCAGACTGGTTCATCTCTTCTCTGACCTCTTAACAGGCTTCTATGGCAAAGGGGAAGCAAAAAATTGTATTGCATTAACGATGTTTGGGATTACCGGGTCAGAAAAAAGCCTTCTGTAATCTTTATCAAACTACCTGCTGCCCTGCACCAAGAGGGGCAGTGGAACAAGGCACGTGTACACCTACCAAAGGGAGCCCCCCGCTTTCCATCAGTGGGAAAGGTCCACCCCAAGCGCCCTTCACCCAGCACCTCCTCCCTCTGTCTCCATGCTCTCCTCTCTGGGAGTCAGGAAGCACCCAGGGAATCAACCCGCACTATTCATGCGGCACAACACCATTCCCTGTATCTCATAGGAATTTCTGCCCCTGATGATTACAGAGGGAGGTGGTGCCGAGCCCAGCAACAGGCTGTTGGGATGCCTCTGGCACTGCATCCCCGCAGCGGATGGCAATGGGATGCCGGATGTTAGGGGCTTTTCTCCCACCGTGCTCCTAAGCAGGCTCACCCAGTGACCTCACTCTGCTCAAGAGGCAAGGGCCAGGCTGGGAAAAAGAAAAGGAAAAGGCCCTCGATATTGGAAAGGCAGAGCTGGTTTTGTAAAGCAGGGAAGCACTGTGAGCCTGAGCACAGCCACAACAGCAGGAAAACATCTGCAGGCAAAACTTCACGTCTGGGGTCCCAGGGGAGCACAGGAGTTAAACATTTATGGCAGCGTGAAGAAGACATGACATTTACTGAATAATAAACTGCAAACATGTCTGTTAATGCGGCTTTTTGGGATCTCCTCGCCATCAAACACTTAACCCCAGCAAGAAAAACACCAAAAGGCAAACAATCCCCGCGACTGCATGTTAAGCAGCAGAGCACAGGGAGGCCCCTGCGCCTCTTCATTTATGCAGAATTGGAGGCTGCAGGGAGCTCTCAGGATAAGCAGCCTGCAACCTCGCTCAGAGGCCTCCAAACCTGCGCAGCTGAGAGGTCCAATTAAACCCTGAGCAATCAGGTGGCAACTTCAACCTGTCAAGACTGCAGCTCTTCCATTTTTAATCAACCTGATTTCAGTCAATGAAACGCTCAGTAAGGCAATTAACGAGAGTTTGGGGGCACCAGCCACTGAGCACAAGTTTCCACTCAGTGGCCAATGCACCAGTGAGTAAGTCAAGTCACCAGCGAGAACAGGTCGATGGGCTGAAGCACGAGCAACGTTACCTTGTTTTAGGGGAGGTTGTTAGCCATTCTTCGTGCTTTTCAAATGTTATTAAATAAGCTGCAATTTCCTGAAAGAGAAAGACAGAAAGAAAAGAGTTACGTGCATGGCACATTGGGAATGGGGAAGTTTTATAACAGAGTTCTGTAAGAGACAAGGAGCTGTAGGTCAGCAGCTTAATTCAGGTTCTGATACGGCACGCTCGGGCAAGGCTCGTGTTCACACCATCAAAGCCAGACTGAAGAAACGAAATGAAGGCAAGGAAAAGCATCAGCACCTTCCAGCAGAGACAGCTGCTGGTAACTGCAGTGACCACCGAGCAGCCGGTGCCACGTTGGGAGGAGAAGGGGAGGGCAGTGCCACCAGGAAGAGGAATTAAATATTTATAAATAGAACAGCATCACTGCAGAGAATTACTGAATTATTAATGGTTGCCATAAAAGGCAGCGGGTGACATCAACGTAAGTCATCGCTCCCACTCGCAGGAATGATACGGGCGATTACTTCCAGATCAGGAGCGATACGTTTGCAGGAAATTATTGGTGCTGGTGAGGTAATTCAGGCTGCTGCTTGTACACAGGCCTGAGGAACAGCGGGTGGCTGCTCCTCGCTTCCATGGGTCAAACCGGAGCAGTTGTGGGGCAACAAACGAGACCAGGAACTGGAAACTATCCCCACCCATGACACTGCTGTAATCAGCAATGTCCCAACACCGAGAACCCCCAGGGCTGAAGTCCGCAGGTTGCTGGAAACTGCTGCTCCCCATCTCCCAAAGAGACACCGAGAAATAAGTGGGGTTTTGATGGATCTCAGCCAAAAGCTGCTCCCCAGCTGGTTCCAGAGTCTCCCTTTGAGAGACCTGTGGCAGCCAGAGCGATGCAGCACGGTCAGTGAAGAGGCCTCAGCTTAGACCCCAAACCCATGTGCGGTTTAATCTCCAGTGCTACTGCACACAGGCTGCACCACCATGAAGGTATCGCATGAGGAATGGGTCTTTTGGCCAGGAGATGATTTTCTTTGCCTTTTCTGTTTAAAAGGAAACAGTTCTATATAAGGGTTGTAGCTGTATAGTACCAAAGCTAAAAAAATCCACAATGCTCTCCAACCAGCTGGCCCCAGCATCTGCTAGAGCCACAAAATGCAATTACATTACTCCCAAACGAGACGTAAAAATATCTTGTTTCCAATACTCTTGGTTTTAAGACTCATACTTAATGTCCTCTGGGTATTGCAGCGGTGCCAGATCTCTGTGTTATGTACTTTATTAGAGTTGTGTGAATGTCATATTAATGACTCCTGACCAACATGTTTACACTGCAAATAAATTCTCCCACAATCCACCGCCGCATCCCTTCTTTCCCAAGCCCGACTCCGCCACTTTAAGCGATGACTGCAGCAGCAGATGATGGGAATGGCACGGCTCCTGCAGGAGCCGGGGAGCAGCACTGACACCAAGCTCCAAACCCACCTCTTTATGATCTGTGGCTGATTACAGTGTAAAATTCACTATCAAAAGGCCCTGGCGCAGCCCTCCACGTGGCCACCAGCATGGCTCTGCGCTCACAGCGTTCCAGAGAACCCACCAAGCCTTGTGCTTCACCAGGAGCCACAGTTCAATCAGATGCATGTGCTAAAGTTTGGACACTACATGGCTGAGAAAGTCTGGCCCCAAACTTCCAGTGCTCCCTACACAAGCCACTGATGCTCCATGAGCCTAGCTTGATGCAGGGTGTGAGCTGTAGGACCCAACTGCTTTTATGCATATATATAGAACTAACATCCTTCAGGAAATACAAACCCAGATCTCTGGGTTTTTCCCTCAGAGGCAGTACAGTATTTCCACCAAATGTGCTGTGCTCTGCAGAATTTTACTTCCATCCCATATTATGCCTGTTACAAATCTGCATCATCTCAGACCTTACAGCTCAGGAGATACCAAGAGATGAGCCCCAGTGGGTGCTGAGGAGCTCCCCGCATCCTCTCCAGCATCCATATACCCAGGACCCTCATGGCTGGGCTGCACAAGCACTTACAGACACAAATGCCCTCATGTAGAGGCAGATCTGGCCGGTTCACCCTCAAAATCCTGCAGAAATGGGCAGGTTCAGGGGGGTCACATTAGCACAGGATTTTGCCTCTTCCTGTGAAAAATCAACCAGCCATAATGGAATAAAGCAATTCTTAACTTTCATGGCTGAATAAGCATCTTGCTATAGGACAGGAACCTAAGGTACTTCAGGTGAACGAACTTCAGTCTTACCCAAGGCTTGCTCTCTCTATTCCTTCCAGTTGGTCTACACCCTGCATGCGCGAGATGGCCATCCATCCATCCATCCCTCCCTCCATCCATCCCTCCCTCCATCCATCCATCCATCCATCCATCCATCCCTCCATCCCTCCATCCCTCCCTCCATCCATCCTAAAACTATCCAGAGGGAGGAGCTGCAGTAGCTGCAGACAGAACCTTTGTTTCCATGCTGCTGTCCTGTGCCTGCCCAGCAGATTTGGGCAGACTAAAAGGATAAGCTGCAGATTGATGCTGTGGGCACACAACAACCCATCAAACACACGAGTGTTCCTGTGATGCCTGGCAGCTCCCAGCTCTGCTCCCATGGCACAGACCCAGCCAGACTCCACGCTGGATCTTCTGACAACTCAAAACGGATAATTCAATTCTTCTAACAGGCTAAAAGAAGGATCCACATCAACTAGGATAGGAGCTCCCCATGGCTTTCTGCTTAATGATATATTACAGCCTGATTTCCCTCCTCCAGAGGAAATACCTTGGATAACAAGGAAAATCTAGCTCACAGCAGCGCTATAAATTAACATGCACAGCAGAGAGACAGCAAATCCTGCCGCTGCCTTCCCTGCCCCGAGTGCTCACAATTACAAGGACTGGCACACAAATAGGAGAAAAGAGACACAAGCAGCCAAGGAAACCCTCCCATCACTTGCTGGCCCTGTCTGCAATGCCGGCACCTGGAATGCCAACCGCATCCTTCACCATGAGGAGGAACGGGCACACTCAGCACCACAAGCTGGTGTGAGGAGAGCAGCCCCATGCCATGCAGGGATAACAACAGATGCCTGGTTGCAGTTTGACACCCATGTGCCAGCTTCTGTCACTATATGAGCACCAAGGCTCAGGGAGAACAGGAAATACCTCGTCTGTCACCTGAAACTGGAGCAGAACCGTGAGGAAGAGATGACCTGGTGATGCTCAGCGGTGCTCACACGTACATGGATAGAGACAGGCAAAAACATGAGTGTGGAGGACAGGCACATACCAGGCACCAGGGTGAGCCCCAAACTGGTCATGCACAGGGAAATGTTGGCTTTGTAAGGGAGAGATCGGAGGGCACAAGAAGCAGAGGAGCTTTGGATGGAGAAGCCTGTCCTGGGGAGGACGCGCTGGGGAAGACCTCTCTGCTGTCAGCAGCAGCTCTCTCTAAATCACATTCTTTCCATGTTCTGCTGTCTGTAACTACACGGCTTTGTGTGAATTGCCCAGGACAGTCCCAGCAATCCCAGGCTGGCAGCGACAGCACCGCAGCGGATGCTCCCAGGTCAGAGGCAAAAGGAGATGATTCTGGGGAAGAGATGATGGGGGCTGGATGGGATGACCTCTGAAGGTCCCCTCCAACCCAAACTATTCCATGATTCTATGACCCAGACATGTCAGAAACCTCAGCAAAGCCCAAACCAAGAAGCTCAAGTTATTAAAAAGCTATTTTTGTTTCAAATCCATCAGCAAAGTGAGGAAAGCACAACCCAAGAGATGCCAAAAACACAGCTGAGGACACCAAGGAGCCCTGAAAGCAGTGCAGGAGGAGCTGCAGACAGGAACGCTGTGCCCCAAGCAGCCCAGCTCTGGAACTCTTCTTCCCAAACCCCACATCCCACACAGCTCCTGCCACGTAAATAACTGCTACAGAGGTTCTGCTATATGGAGATTGGAAAAGCAAACCTGAAGGGCCCAGGAGAGAGTGGTCAGAGCAACGCTGCTGTTTTATCTGTAAGATATGCTCTCTGAAGGCATCTGCCTCTGCTCACAAAAGGCTGGTGCTCATCAGCCACTCGGGGCATGTACCCCCTGTCACACCAACACCCTCCTTCCTTTTGAAAAGGGAAGCAGAAACAGATTTATCACTAGAAGACACAAAGTCATTAAATAATTAAACCCAAAACTATAGGCACAATAAAAGCCCTCTGATAAAAACCCTGCATTTTAATGCGCGTTAATTCCCCTAATGATTCTCTGTGTGTCTTAGAGGGTCAAGTCAATGTCTTCACCAAAACATTCAATTACATCCCATTCATCCTATCTTTGGAGAGAGCCTATTGTTTGCTTTTGTCTCCTATCAAACCCTTTTCCCTTTGCTTCTTGCCCGAGATTACAAACAAAAGGCAGCGTGGCACCAGCAAGGTCAGATGAGACAGCGCCATGCTGTGAGCCCCAGCACTGTCCTCGCCTCTGCTCTGTCATTATAAAGCAGATGAAGGAAATAAAAGGACACGCAGGCTCCCCACAAACACCCTCTCAAAAGCAAGTCCCTGAGGCACTGTCAGGGCACGTGGCACCCAGGGCCCAAGACCACCCAGGAGCATCTCTGGGGACAAGGGCACCAGCCCCTTGGTCAGGATATCTCACGCAGCCCCGTGTTCGCTCCGAGCCCGGCTCTGCAACCAACATGAGCAAGTAACGCTTTAAAGTGGAAAGTGAATGGCTTTAACTGCCCGAGGGGAGACTGAGATGCGCTCTTGGGCAGAAGCTCTTCCCTGGGAGGGTGCTGAGCCGCTGGCACAGGGTGCTCAGAAGAGCTGTGGCTGCCCCATCCCTGGCAGTGCTCAAGGCCAGGTTGGACACAGGGGCTCGGAGCACCCTGCTCCTGTGGAAGGGGTCCCTGCCCATGGGTTGGAACTGGATGAGCTTTAAGGTCCCTTCCAGCCCAAACTGCTCTACGGTTCCGTGAAATACAGGCAGCTGAGCGGATCCAGCTCTGTTTCTGACTGCGCCTGCTGATTTCACGGTTAGGCTCAGAGCATGGCTTTCCCACCTAAAGCAGAGCCTGCAGGACTGAGCCCTACATTCCTAGCTTAAACAAGGAAAATAGGTTTAATTTGATCAGCTAATGGAAGCACCCTGTAAAGCAATTAGGTATTTTAAGATTCAGATCATGTGAGTTATGTTTCATCCTAAGCTTGGTCATACAATTCAGAGGTTTAATTTATACCCTGTAGCTTGGGCTGACAGCATTTTATATAAATGAACATTTATTTGTATTTTGCATTCCCCTGTTTAAGATTATTAAGTTTGCACACAAAGAGCCATCAACTGCAAATCCACATGAACTGTGTTAGACAGGACCCGAATGGGCCACAGTGGCTTTAGACACGTGCCACTGGTGACGTCCCCACTGCCCTTCCTCCAGCTCCACCCCAGCAGCCCTCGCACCGTTAACCACAGGACCCCAGACTGGTCTGGGTTGGAGGGACCTTGAAGCTCCTCCAGCTCCAACCCCTGCCATGTGCAGGAACACCTTCCACTGGAGCAGGGTGCTCCAAGCCCCTGTGTCCAACCTGGCCTTGAGCACTGTAGGGATGGGGCAGCCA